>JAKNSH010096106.1:0-13863 GCA_027790015.1 Cymbopogon flexuosus
TAGTTATTTATCTATGTTAGAGTCAATAGGATTAGTACCATATTGTCTAGCAACAAGAGGTGTTAGTCCTATGTACCTTTATAATCAGTCCATGAGGCACAGTACAAGCAAGAGATTAGAAGGAAATCCCTTCTCTCTTGCCGGCCGTGGGCAAAGCCCCGCGGCCGGCTGATGAGGGACATTACCAAAAGCAAACTTGGATTTTGCTAAGAAGAAGCCAATCTGAATTTTATCTCTAATACATGCTTCTTGGAGTTACTTAAGTAAGAAGAAATGTGATGTCATGGCATATGGCTTATGTATCATAACTAGAAGATACTAAGGAGTCCTATGGAGTTGTTTCTTAGGTATCATTGAGTAATATATTAGTTGTCATGCTAGTTGTCATAGTAGTTGTATTTGAGTTGTCTAGGGCCTTGGAGCTTATGTAACTTGTTTTGTATCCTCTACCATATCAATAGAACTTGATGTTCCTATTATATATCTTGGACTAGATCTCTTCTTGGATTGAGCTCTTACTATCCGTGGATTCGGATTATTGTCCGTGGATTCAGGCTGCCCTTAGGGCGTTATCTACTAAGCACGTTGAACCTGTTCCTTCAACACTTGTGCTATTTCAATATATCAGCACCTTGGAGAGGTTCCTCCAATATGGTGTGCTGCATCACCGGCGTTCCTAGCGCCCAAAACCCTAGCCTCCTCTCTCTCTCACAGCCGCCTCCTGTGAACAGGACCCGCAGGTACTGTAGCGCGGCTACTGTCCACCCAAGTTATTAGGACCGGACCGGACATCGAACCGGTGAGGTCTTCAGTTCGATGGTTCACTGGTCTGACCGTTAGGAACCGGTTGAACCGCCGGTCCGATTGTTTTGGACCGGATGTATTGAACCGGCCACAAATACTTTGGACCGGTGCAATTTAATAATATAAAAAGATAATTAGCAAGATATATTTGGTCAATGCAAAAAAAAAAAGATGACAAAATCACAATTATATAACCACCTCTAAAGTTGTTTTGTAAGAGGGTAGAAAACACGAATGAAAAAAGAATATACGGAGCAGTTACAATTTGGGGCAAAATGGAGCTCTATTTGTAATTTAAATATTCATCATTATAATACAATCTTATATGCTGAAATAGATTGCACTGTTGCGAGGAGCCCGTTGAAATAACTAAGATAGATATATTATTTATCCAGTTTAAAGCTCATATGTATAAGTTTAAAATTACGAAATTTAAAAGAAAAAGAAAAAAAACTAACGTGAGCTGATACACATGCATGCATGCATTGTCGAGACTCTCCAATCAATCACAAAGGACAGCAGCAACCGGCCGTGGCAGCTAGGTGGGGCCCTGCTGCATGCTCCTCCGCAGGTGCAGCAACGCATCGCCCACCTGCCGCTCTGCCAGATGCCAGAAAATGCCGCTGCACACTTGCATTTTCAAAACCGCACCGGTTCATATGGAACCGGCCGGTTCACCGGTTTGACAAAAAACCGGCCGGTTCAACCGGTTTTTAGCGGTTCAATTGCATACCCGGTCTTTTAACCGACCTGGACCGGTGAAGGCTCTGGTTCGGTCTTTTACCGGTCCGACCGCCGGTCCGGTCCGGTCCGCATAACTAGGCTGTCCACACCTTCAGCCGCCGCTCTCTCAACGTACTCCCCTTGATCCCAACAACCCACATAACACAAGCATGAGTAAAAGGCAGGGGAGAGCCCAATTTGGCCTCCACTAGGCTCAGCCCCAGCACACATTGGCCATTACGCCTCATGCTACCAGCGCCACAGCCATCAATGCAGCTTGCACTCAACCTGCTGCTTCTAGAATCCCCTTCCCCATTTCTATCCACGTATTCAAGTCAGAACCTCGGGGCGACCACATCGTAGGGCCTGGGATCTCAGGAACGGGGCACATCCACACCACACCGGCAGTGCATCAAACTCTGGGGCCGTGTCGGTGCTCAGCACCTCATTCGGTATACACAGTTGATGAACCCAATGGAGGAAGGCAATGGACAGCATGCATGCGCCGATGCAACATCGTGGAAGGCACGGCACGACGGAGGCAGCAACGGATATTTGATCTGTCTATTACTCACTGGTTTATCCATATCCATTGGGTATTACCCTCAATATTTGGGTTGGGTAATTTAGGGGTGGATAGTGTGCGGGCGCAGGTATGGGTTACCTCCCTAACAGCATCGCTAACACAATTCCAGGAAACTCCATTCGATTAGTACTCACACTGCCTGGGCCTGACCTTTGCTGTTGCATGTGGATGAAAACTTTAATCAATTGGGGGCCAAAAAGGGCAAATTTGCTGCTTATTTCCCCTCAGAGACATGTATTCATGTGATATTCTGGAATGTTGTAGCATAACCTATTAATGACTGGAGGGAGTACTTATTTGTTGTAAGATTACCAGATCCAGGCAAGCCACGAAACACCCAACAAGTACCCAGGGATGTCTATGCCTGACATGCACTCCAAGACAAATTACAGTTCTACAGCACTCAAATGATGGCAGGTGTGTTTCATAACTTGATGAAATTAAGGGTAATCAAGGGTCAGAACCTGTTCTGCTCGCCGAGCCAATTGTGCCTTTCGTATGTGATTGGCAATTGAAGAGACCCTATCTCTTGCAAAAGAATCTTCCAGGGCAGAGTCACCTCCAACAGCTCGGACAGCTGCTGCCATAGCTGCAGCATCCCTGCTTCCAGTATTAGGAATGGAAGAAAGCAAAGATATTTCGAGCTCCTTCCATTTTCGTTCCTCTCTCTCCAGCAATGCCCTCCTCCTTTCTCTTCCCTTCCCTTCTTCCTCTCGCCTTTGCATCAAAGCCTCCTCTTCCATTTCTTTTTCCCTTATGTAGCTGTAGACACAAATAACAAAAGAATAGCAATTGATGCATTATGATTTTGTTATATTATATACAACAACAACAACTTAGCCTTTTGTCCCAAGCAAGTTGGGGTAGGCTAGATATGAAACCCAAAGAGACAAGAAACAGATAAACACAATGGTATAACTAATAGTATCAGACAAAACCTTTCTTGAATAAGCTCAAATTGCCTCCGATCTTCGGGCATCCATTTCTTGATTTCTTTGGCACTCAAATCGGAAAGGCCTATGCTATCCAAAAAGAGTCTTAGACGTACTTCATCCTGAAACAACACAGAAATGCTTCACACCATTAATTGCTAACAAATCGGGGTTCATAAAGAATTATATAGAACATACCAAATATGTACCTGTATTTGTTCAGCTTTGGCAGTCAATCCAAGCAACAGAAGTAAATAACCACCAAATTTGTCCCACATATACACCCACTCCGTATCAATTGCTTCTTCCAAAGCCAAAATACGTGCATGGGCACACATATTCCTCCGATAATCTATGTTTGACAGGGACTGTGGGCAAATTACTAAACAATCTTTTACTCCAGACAAGAAAGATCCTGCAGCAATTTCTTCATTTCTCAAACGATCTCTCAGCTTCATAACATCAGCCCTCGGAAGCACAAAGTTCCCAGCCCTGTCCAATGTAAGAGCAGGATCTCCAACCAAAAGAGCAGCAGAGCTTGCAGACCTCTGAGGCGCTGAGTAAGTCCCAGATATAGCATTTCTAGTCTGAAAAAAAAAAAACATACTGTTATGTACAGATCCAGACATGGTGAGTTATTTAAAAAGATTCTGATTGAAATGGTTATCCTACAAGTGCCGAGCTTCTGAGATAGATTTAAAATATTTTGTCAATAGTAATTTACACAGATGCCAATGTACACAATGCAAGAACTTGGATGTGTTAGATTAAGCATGAACATTGCTGAACTAGATCTCAGCATGAGATGCTAACAAGCAAGCAAACTAGAGACTGGTTGAAATGTTTCTAACAAAAATGGAGAAATGTATAAAAGCATGCACACAAATAACTTATGTTGAATATCTTAATAATACAAATATACAACATACTTTATTAGCAGACCGTGACATCGCTTGCACAACTGTATCCTTGCTGAGAAAATGAACTGCATCCTCCATCATCTGATTGATTTTTTTTTTAAAAAAAATAACATATTAATCATATAAAAAGGAGCATGATATGATATCTTACTAGTTCTAGCTGCAGCAAAGTACCAACCTTAAGAGTCAGGCATGGTCGAGAGACAGCAAAACTGAAAGCAATTACAAGAGTAGTAGCAGAAACGCCAGCCCCAACAAATGGTGGATTCATTATTAGACTAGCAATAACACCCCAAACTTCAGTTGCTAATGCAATCCCATACAGAATAAGAAAGGCATAGCTGTAAAAACGACAATGTTAGAGCATGTTCTCAACTGACACTTGAACTTTTAGGATGAGACAGAACAGAAATAAGAATACATTATGACCAACCCTGAACTAAAAGAAGGAAAACAGGTAGCACAAGGAAGGATATATTTGTACCTAACATTTTTAGCAGAGTCTGCATGAGCATCATAAACGTATACAGGCAATACTCTTGGCGAATACACTACAATTGGCGGTGATAGGAGGACCTGAGAAGGGAATACCCATTCAGCATTAGAAGAAAATGCAACAGTATACTGAGAAGTGAGAACTAGCAAGCGATCTGCCAACAGTTAGTGTATGCCAAAACTTACAGTCAAAGCCCTTCCAGTGAGAAGAAATATAAATGAGAAATAACCTATAGATGCTCCAACAAAAGGCTTTCCTGCAAAGTTCATAAGCCAAGTAAATACAAGACTAAATGATAGCAGTAACTCAAACCAATAAACAAAGTGGAATATAGGACAGACCGTGAAATAAACCCATCAGGAAGGCAGCCAAGGCTAGGAGAAAAGCAATGGAACAAACAAGTAGCATCTGAGTCCTCGTTAGATAGAAGTTGTTAGATGTCCAGTAGTGGATGACCCCAATAACAAATACAAGGAACAGAATGGCTACGAGGCAAGCAACTCCAACCTGTATAAAGATGACAGATGAATTATAACCTATTGTAATTGAAAGCTAACCTCCCAGGTCACATAAACTTTACTTACAGTCCAGGGCCTGATTGTAACAATAACAGCTGCAACTGCACCAAACAACAGCAGCATTCCCATGCCAACAAAAAGGTAAACGCCACGAGAAATCTTCCAATCATCATCCTTCCTGAAATTATTTGTAATTGTGATCTCAGTGGATCAGAAATACGGAGGGGAATAAAATGCTGAAGACAGTCTTTTTTATACCATTTGTACAGCCCAGTGAACAGCGAGAAAAATGCAGGAATGCAAAGCAAGGGAAGTAACGCTGCCAGGAAATCAGCCTTTAGAGGCACACCATCCTCTCGTGAATTCACCACTCCCCAGTAGGATGCACCGCAAAAGGACACAAGAACAGCTGCAGAAAAGCTTGACTTAGAACAGCTGCAATCTGATCTATCCAATATTCAAAATAATTTTTTTGAAAAAAAGGGATAAAAATGAACGTACTTGCAAAGAGGCCAACACATATAGCTGATGAAGGTGAAAACCGGTACGTTGCAAACCAAGCAACAATAGGTATCAACCCCATGGTAATCACAGCAATTGTTGAAGACAACGCCCATCCAAGATACATCGATGTTGCATAGGGAGAATAGAAGCTGTTCTTATCAGCATCCCACCCTTTATAGCCTAAAGCATCTAAAGGCTTAGCTGACACTATCGCACCAAGGCCAATAACTGATGCAGTGAAAACAGCTATGCTGATAACAAAGAGAGCCCGCTGAAACCAGAAAAAGAAACTGTAAGCAACACTAATATATTTTTTTTTCTTAATTGCCAATTTTGGATGGTTGAAATGCATTTTAGACTATCTACAATAATCTTAGTAAAATCTGTGCAACAAATTACGCAGCAGTTTTTATATTAGCATGACATGGCCATGCAAATATGGCATGCACATAAGGAAAAGATTGACTTGACATAGAAATATCCAGGTAAATCCAGTTTTCAACATTACACTGTCGCAAACTCCCCCTTCTGACTAATCAAAGAGACTGAATAGAGCAATGTTACACTTATGCATGTGACAAGAAAACCCTTAGTTGCAAAATTTATAATGATCTGGACAACAAACCTCTTTCTTTCCTGGAGCTTGACTAACATTTTCACGATTATCAAACTCCCTTCGAGGAATCCAGAAACGGTAACCATTACGCATCCATATGGGAACAGCAAATGAGAGGCAAGCCACCATAAGTGGTACTGTGAGAGACAAGCCCAATATAACTGATGATTTGCTGCAGAGTGCAGAGTAAAAAAGATGACTTTTAGACCAAAATGCAGATATGGTACACCAATAAAAATGCATTAATTGATTGCAGACATAAAGCTTTGGAACATGTAGATATGTACTCTAGATATAAGAGTTAACTTTTCATAATTCAGACAGGAAAACATTTCAATTCTTCAACAAAAGAAGAGTGATAAAACTAGACCTTTATGTTTAACAAATAAACCTAATGTGGTAAGGTTTATTCATGACTAGGAAGGAGAAACATTTCATAAGGGGCAATACAGGTGCTGAAAATATGCTTTTAAAAAACATCTTATAATTTGGAATGGAGGGAGCAGAAAATAGTGGTTAAAGCTATGTTTTGGAGACCGTGTCATCGTAAAAAAAACATCAGCCATTTGCAACACGGAGGGAGTATACTGGAACAATGTATTGCTAATTTGCTATGCATATAAAACTTGATGTCCTTGTGTAAATAGATAATCAAATAAGGCATAAAAGGCTAATTAGTATTTATATCAACTAAAACTATATAACAGTAAATATGTTTCAGATGCAAGAGAAGTATGTGTACCTTAAGAAAGAGAGAAACAAACCAACACATGTGCTCAGTAGCCATGCAATGAAACCATACTGAAAGAAAGGCAAGTTGTTATAGTTGAGACTATTAATATTAAAATAATAGTAACTAATAAACATTGTATTTAAACTCTAAAGGAAGATAGAACACATGTCATAAATAATTTAACAGCTGAGAAAAAATTATAGACAGGATTAGATGTTTCAGCATACCTATAGCTCCCAGGTAAAAGTAATTATTTTTCTACTACATGGCGACTATATGTGCAGACTGGTAAGGAATTGCTATGTTCGGTACTTGAATTCTCTCATTAATATATATTCATGTTACACTACATAGAAGTTCAACCCAGAAACAGTATGAGGCACTGGTTCTGATATGGTAAAAAGTTGTCATATTAATAAAACAATCATACCCGGGTATACCAAATAGTGAAACTATTTCTATTTTAGTGCATATTACCTTCCGGGGCTTGGATGTCATCATCATTTCTTCAGCACGCAGAGACCAAATGAATGCCATAATGGAGCAGACAACTGGTGACAGAAGCAGTATCGAGAAACCAAATTCAAACTGCCAAAATAAGAAAACCTGTATTGGTCAAACCTAATAGCCTAACTTGCAAAGGAATTACAGTGCACTGCAACAAAATTACCTGTTCATGTGTTGCATTTATCACTTTGATAGTCTTTGGTCGATAGACAGCCACAGTAGCAGTCTCTATTATGAACATTATTGTGAAAACAATAAAAGCATGTATTGGAGATCCAGCTAAATAATGGAACACTAGCCTTGAAATGTTCAACCATTTTTCTAGACCGCTTCTCCTTAGTTCTTCTGACAGAGAGATCTGGTTTGCAATAGTGGTATCCAATCTATCTGAATCAGTAGCTGTGACATCTACATCATCTTGATGCTCTCTGTCTGCATCCAAGCTGCTCCTCTGTAGCAAAGCTAAAATCCGTGGATCCATAACTTTGTCTTTCAGCATGTATGAAAAATTTGGATCCAGTCCTTTATCCTGAAGAAGATTAGCTAATTCTACATCTCCAAGTCCACCATTCTTTTTTAGCATAGATGAAATCCTTGGGTCATTTAATCTGTCCTGAAATATCGCTGCCAGGTTCAAATCCAATAACTGTTGATTACCTGAGGTGGTGGCTGATTCACTAGGCTCACAGCCATGACTTTCCAAACCACTGCTAGAACAAACAAGTGAAGTCATCGGATCTCCATGCCTATCTATTGAAACAACAGCAGTTTCAGAGTCTTGGACAGCAGATAGGCATGAATTACTCCGATGAGCTAAGCTTGCACGTGCACTATCTATGTTCTTGTCAGAGCTCCGGCCTTCTTGACAACTGTTTGATCGATCAAAAGGAACACTGTTCCAATTGACACCATCACTTTGTGAGTTGCTTCTGTACATAGAATCTGTTGCGTTACCGTTTTGACCAGCTTCAACACTACCGCTACTACGCTTCACACTAGAGCCACAGCCTTCTGATGAATTTGAAGAACTATTTTGTCCTTTTCTTCGAAATCCCTCTCGCAACTTTATAACTGTACTTCTTAGAGCATCTATCCTTGCAACTGAGGGGTTTGAAATAGAAAGCCAAGAAGAGACAGCAGCAGATAAAAGCACAGATGCTACAAAAGCATAACTGATGCAATGGCCAAGGTACCTAATGTAACACCTTCTAGTTAGCAAAGAGGCAGAAGAATACTAGGTCTCAAATGTTTTTTCAATACAAAGAAATAGATGAATATTGAACACAAACCAGTAATGCACTCCGAAGGATATAAGGAAAGCCCTTGATGTTCCAGCCACAAATAACACTATCATCCGACCTTTAAGAAGCTCAAATCTAAATGAACACAAGCCCAGATTCCAGTCTATAGACAGGAAAATAAGAAGTCAAGAAACAGATACAGAGCGAAAACTTAATGATGCAAGGAAGAAAAACATTACCAAGGATCACTACTGTAACTGAAGTTAAAGCACCCAGCCAACAAGCTTCTTTTGATGTAAGACCGTACAAGATGGAATAGGCAACAAGCACAAGCAGTGAGCTAATGTAGAGAAGACCTAAATGCAAGACCCTGCATTTCCAGGTTACAAGTTGTGAACATTTTATCAAAATGACAAAAAAAGAAAAAATATAATACAAAGAAACATCCGACTTAGAAACATGCGACTTGGTCTGGTGCTGTCCGCCTGTCCCTGTCTTTCTATTCTGTCTGAAACAATCTTACGTTGGTCTGTATTTCCGTTTTTATAAATGGAAATGAGGAGTCCCCAAGTTTTTTAAAAAAATACAAAGAAACATGCGACTTAGTTGAGTTGGAATCACAAGTATGGATAGAATTTAGGACTCAAACCATTTGATAATATAACCATATAAGTCCAAGCACATCATGCACAAAGACCAAAAATAGTGAAAAAAATAAAATAAAAAAAGTTTTGGACCTTCTCTACTATTCTTAAATTTCGGTCACTAAATCCTATCCAGTGAGGGTAGCTGGAACTTTGTTAAAGCTACACTCCTGATTTTGCCTGTGGACGTATATTGTGGAAAACCATTCCTCAAAAAATAAACTTACAAGTAAAACAGTCAATAGGTATAGAAATTAGAAAATATACAAGACTGTATGATTAAGGGGAAAAAATGTGGTACCTGCTGGATTTTGTCATGTATAACTCACTAGGATCTGGTGGCTCAGGAGAGCATGAAACAGGAGCCACTTCAACACAGTCAGAATAGGCAAACTTGTACGACCTCCGCACATATTCATCAACATCAAATCCACTTACTGTGCATAAAATGTGCAAGAAGGTGAAGTTAACTATGTTTCCATATTAATGAGTTTAAACATATTTGTCACAAGTGAAAAACAGCAATAGAAGCTTTACCATTAAACAGTATTTTACATATAAAAAGCATATTGATGGCCAATGATATTGCAGACACCCCGAAGAAGAACCCTGATGGAGAATTAAGCTCGGAAGCACTAGCACCAGCTGTCACATAAATAGCACAAAAGTCGTAGGCACATAGTAGGCCTACTGCCAGGAGGAGAAGGTAAGCAACAGCCTCTGCAACAAACATGTCATTAGTTAATACAAGAAGATTAATAATGACAGAGACAACAGAGGGGGCCCAAAACACATAGTGAATAAACAGCTAGAAGCATGGAGAAACTACTGAAAACACTTCCAAAATAGCATTTTAGAAACGTTTTAAATGACTAGGTTCATGCCCGTGCGTTGCTACAGGTTTAAAATCCATACAATTATACATACAATCCTATATTTTTTAGTTAAGAGAAAGAAATGTCTTATGTACATCGTGGTTTTAATTTGAGACATGTATGTGTAACCAAAACACCTTTAATTATGTGGTCAAACGTCTAGCAAGTGCAACTGGTAGTTCACTTTAGCTAACCGCCTCCTTGGAAGCCAATGATCAAGTCTACCATCAAAATCTTTGAAAGATAAATATGGGATCTACACTTTTTCATTCCAGAGTAATGTTGATTCTGAACCAATCAATCCCATAAATTCATTGAAAAAAATCAGCCTAGTTCACGATTAATCCGAAAATCATTGTACCATGGTTTGTTGTCATCAACAATGCATCTTTTTTTGCGAAACATAAACAATGCATCTAGTTGTTTCTTAGAAACTTCTCACAACAGATGAACTACATTTGCAAAGAATTAACAGTTCCCATAAACCTAACCCTTTTCCTTTCCTTTTTTTTTCTTTCCCCAACTTGTCTTCTGGTTCTGCTATTCTCTTGTTTGCCTTAGTGTGTCATTCATTATTCTGGTTGCAAATATCTTACAGAGCAATCTTTGATGATAATGAACATGTTTTGCAACTTCCTTTGATGACTGGTGGGGCTCAAACCAATGACTGAGTTGATGGGCACGTACTGAGAGGTTTGAATTCAGTCATCATTTGCGGAGCTCGGGCTCTCTGGACTCACCACAATCACTGTCTTCGACGGCATCTCTCCCTTCCAATCAATATGTTTCTTGCTTTAGAAGTGATGAGACTTTGGATTTGGCTGGTGTTTGAGGTGTTTCTTACCTCCACACTTTTGCAACCCCCAGGAGCTTAGTTTTTTTGTTAGATCGGTCTGTTTTGTTTGTCAGGTGTGTCCATTCTAGGGGGGGGGGGGGGGGGGGATTTGTACAAGGTTTCTGAATCTCCGCTTCTTCTAAATCAAATGAGGTAACCAATTTCTTTATGAAATAATTCTAGCCACCACTTTTTCAAAATACAGACCATGAACCCATAAGAATTGAGCCTAGCTTAGTTGAATGAAGGTCTCGGTGTTCAACCCCACCACCCAGATTCGAATGGTTGTCTACTTCTTCTTATTTACAATGCCACTTAGTTCCTCCTATGTTGGTCGGAATTTTAATTCATGAACCTAGTTCCTCCTCTGTTGGTCAAAATTTTTAATTTGTGAATCCATGACTAAGTGTGGACATATAAATATTGTTACATGGATTCTAGTCGTCAAGAGAAATAAATGTGGGGTTAATCAAGATAAAGCAAAGATAGCATACTTGAGCTTTGCCATTGTGTTCTCCACCAGAGCATTATAGAGTAGAATGACAGAAGCAAAGCAACACCCGCCATTATAACAGCTAAACCAATTATGTTCCTTTCCAGAAGAGCAATAAGGATGCTTCCCCACACGAGCAGAACAGCTATAGGGGAAATGACAACAAGCCATGCAAAAAGAGTCAAAAAGCTGCAAAGTGTGCTTAGTTGAGGTCCTTGCACATATGTTGGCCATTTCCTTGCATATATCCAACTGAATCACAAAACAGAAGAAAAAAGTTAGCAGATTGAGACAGAAATAAGACAACGCAGTCAGGGAAATGTGAAAACAATAAAATACAAATAAATATGCATAAAAGAATAACTCTAACATCAGAATTTATAAGGTAAGTTTTTCTGATAAACACGTAACACGGCAGAAGTTCAAAACCATATTTTTGTTAAATGCTTCATACGGCTCATGAGGTGTTCTATATATTACTATCCCCTCTAATGGAGAGATCATCCTCGCTAATCACCAAGGTTAGTAACAAATTTATACATGAAACATAGTGATTGATAGAACCAGAAAGTATGATGGTGTACTGTGTTACTCATACCAAACCTAGGTCCGCAATGCACATAAACCACACAGTCACAAAAACAAAGGAATAGCTGTCAACATCAGTGTTGATGTGAGATTTTGGGGGTCTAGTCCCACATTGCTTTCTAAGGATGGGTTAGACTATCATATAAGGCTTTTAGAGTCCCTATAGGATGAAGGCGAAGTGGGTCGGTGGAAATGTATTCACTAGAGCTAGTTGGACTATGGGGCGTAACAGCCGAACCATCCTACCACCTGTGTCCCTATAGGATGGCATACTATGACAACTCAACCTCCATTGTTCTTATTAAGTATAAAGCAGGGGTACAGAACTGTTGAAGTGTTAATTCCCCAATTGACTTGCATTGCAGACCCAGCAAGAACTAGATGGATACTTAGAGATCTCCGACATAGCTGTATATAAGAAGAAAAAAACAGATTTTATAGGTTGCCTGAAAATGCCGCACCCGCAGCCATTTCAATGTGAGCATAAAAGTATACAACTATAAAGATGGACCTTGCAGAAGCGAACAAAGAAATATAGCAAAGATCTAATATCCCTAATACAAAAACAAAAAATAGGTTTCCTGCCTTGTTTATGATAATCAATTGTACAAAGAAAAGACATGCAATTTTAGGGAGAACTGACAGAATCCAAAGGAGATCACAGGCAACAAAATTAGTAAAATATAAAACTTCTGCAGCATACCTGTATAACCTCCATGGCCTCCAATTCACAGCCCATAGAACCCAAAAGCTGAGAGGGCTAAGGACAGCGAAGAGGAACCCACAGATGCTGCATGCTAAAACAACTCCGTGGTATCCCTCCTCTTCCATCCTCCCCCTTTTCAATCACCTTTTGTAGGCAAAAATCATGGATGGCCTGCAAAAGAATGTACGACATAAGAGCAAAGAGCACTAAATGACACTCGAGCATACAGTTCAGTGTTAACTATCCAATTCACAGATCCCAAGCAATACGATAATGCTTTGGCTAATCCTAGTAGCAAATGCTTGGTGTGTTACCATATACAGAGCATTGACATGTACCAAACAGGCCAAGAACTCCAAAAGTTTATCTACACCTCTATGATTTGGTGCTTAATAATCAACAAGTTGGCTCCATCACATTGAACTGTTTTGAATTTGGTTGAATTGGAGATAATTTGATGGTTCATAGAAATGGTAAGTTTATGCACACAAGACAGTATTTTCTTACAAGTTCTTTGCTTAGTACCATCTTTAAAGGTCTACATCCATGCAAGTTCAAATCTGGTTCCAGACACAACAAAAGGGATCTACTGGATAGGTATAGTCTGAATGTTTGATACAAATTAGAAATTAATTGATCAAACATGGTTGGATTGTTTGTGGAGGTGTGGCTGAAATTAGCTTCGTTTTGATCAACTTTCTGTTAATTTGCGGCAATGCTATTAGATTTAACTCGAAATTCCTGAATTTGTTCTCATGGTTTCAGCTCAGTCTTTACGGGCAGGGGCGGATCCAGTAAAGGGACATGGGCGTACATGTGTACACCCGATAATTTTAGCAAAAACTTCGAAGTTAGGAAGCTTGTCAAATAGCTAAATAGCTTTAAGTTAGGGTTTCGGTGCTCAGCTCGCACAGCTTAAAGGGAAGAGAAGGGGTGGAAGTGGGGTGGGAGTACCTGGTGGGTGCTCGTCGCCGGTGAAGAGGCGGCGGCGGCACCTGGCTCAGCACCTGGCTTAGGGCGGCGGCGGCAGGGGCGGCGGCGGCGGCGGCGGCCCACCAGTCGTCGGAGAGCGAGAGGGGCGCGAGAGTGACACCCGCTGAGAGATGTTGGGCGACGGAAGGATGCAGCTGACTGCGGACGAC
>JAKNSH010096609.1:0-18757 GCA_027790015.1 Cymbopogon flexuosus
CGCGGGCGCAGTCGCGCCGGGCGGGCTCGCCGGCGGCGCGTCATAGGCAGAGGCGCAGCGTGCCCGTCGGGAGGAAGTTGGCCAGCATGGACGTCTTGGAGAGCGTGCTCCGGACGCCCCTCGCCACCGCGCTGCGCTTCCTCCCCGTGCACGCTGGCGGCGAGCCGCCGCGAACCTCGACGACGGACACCGCACCGGCCGCCGCAAAAACAAAGCGGTGAAGTGAAAAGAAAAGGGCAGGGGCACCGGTGGTCATTTGCCATGCCGAGCTGGCCACACTGCCAGCGTGTCTGTCAAGCCTGGGCCGCCACGTCGGATAAAGTGGTAAAAATGTAAGACGAACGAACTAAGGATGCTAAAAATGTAAGACGCACCGTAAGGATGCTAAAGCTGTAAGTGGCGACCATAATGATGGTAAAAATGTAAAATCCCCCCTTCCGCCATTCGAATCGGAAGCCGCCCTCGCATTCCGCATCCACCCCTTTCTCTCTAGAAGCTTCTAGAAACTTCTCCCGCCGCCTCCCCTGCGACCCAGCAACCCCCAAGCCGTGGCCGCGCAGAGCAAGGTCGTCGGGAGTCTCCGCACCGGTAAGTTCCCGCTCCGCCGCCGCCAGAACATCTCGATTCGAATCGCTGAATGCCGTCAGAATTTCGGGAGACAATAAATTTGGTTTCGCTGATTTTCTCGTAGCCTCGCCGTGGCAGCGGGGTCGTGCGGGGTGCGGCCCGTCCTCGCCATGGAGCCCGACGCTGCCGGCGCCGGGTGCGACGTGTCCGCGGACGGCCTCATCGCGGAGCTGCTTGACATGGGCTTCGACTTCGACGCCATCAGCGCGGCGGTCGGCGCCGTCGGACCGCGCCGCGCGGAGGTGCTTGAGCTCCTGCTGGGCGGGTCCGGCGCCGGCGCAGGGCAGGCGAGGCGAGGAGGGGGAGTGCCAGGCCCAGGCCGGCCGGCTGCTGGCAAGGGGACGAGATTGAGTAACCCTAGGGGGAGGCTTAGGCAGTCCAGCATTACTGATCACGTTGGCTCAGCTACTGGAGGCAGAAAGGAATCTGGTCGGGAAGCGAGCACTTCGTCGTTTCCTTGTTCATCGGATCCTGGTGATCCCAGTGTGCCAGTGGTGGGTGCTGATTTTTGTTCTGAACTGGGAATCCAATCTCAGTCTCTGGTTGAGAAGTCGACAGGGGAGTCGGACCAAATGGACAAAGTTAGGGCTGTTCTGCAAAAGCATTTTGGGTTTTCCTGCCTCAAAGCGTTCCAAAAGGAAGTTTTGGATTCTTGGTTTGCTCACCGAGATTGTCTTGTCCTTGCAGCGACAGGATCAGGTGTGTTTTCTATAATGCTCTTCTTTATCTGTAATTTATTGTTTTTCCCCATATGGATGGCAATTTTGTCCTCCTTTTCTCACATGGATAACTCTGCTGGCAGGAAAGTCCCTTTGTTTTCAGATCCCAGCTCTATTAACAACAAAGATTGTGGTGGTCATATCACCTTTGATAAGTCTAATGCATGATCAGTGCCTGAAACTTGCAAGTCATGGGATATCTGCATGCTTCCTTGGATCAGGGCAACCTGATAGCCGCGTTGAGGGTAAAGCGATGGCTGGCATGTATAAGATTGTTTATGTTTGCCCTGAGACAATATTAAGGTAACCATTCTGTTTCTGGTATTCTAAATTTTATTACGGTGTTGCCATGTCTATCTTGGGTGGTGATGTCTCTTCTTGCAGATTAATGGACCCGTTGAAGAAACTTGCAGAAAAGCCAGGGATTGCACTTTTTGCCATTGATGAGGTCCATTGTGTTTCTAAATGGGGCCACGATTTTCGACCTGACTATAGGTCTGCTCTTGTGTTTGATATCCTATGTTAAAGGTGCAAGTTATTGTTTGCCACTGTTTTTTTGTCAGCATCATTTTAATTTTCACATATAATGAAGTGAGATTGTTTCATTTCGCACTCAAGAACCAACATGTACATGTTTGCTATTTCCTCGCATCATCTTACGACTCTTTAGTATTTATTAATAAATTTTCTATGCTTTATATTCCTACAACAGGAGATTATCCGTGTTGAGAGAAAATTTCAGTTCCAGTAAATTGAAGTTCTTGAAGCATGATATTCCTTTGATGGCATTGACAGCTACTGCTACGCTTCCTGTACGGGAAGACATTATCAAGTCCTTGAAAATGTCAAAAGATACAATGATTGTCTTAACTTCTTTTTTCCGGCCAAATCTCCGGTTCAGTGTGAGTTACTGCAACTACTCCTGTACAAGAGTTCTGCTAGTTTTCCTTTTATGTTCTTCCTAGGTGATTTGAACGCAGTGTGTAGAACAGTGTACTGTGATATGCTGTGTGAAACTACAGGTTTGGTATACAATTATACATTGCAAAACTGAAGATTTCAACTTCAGATTCCCTGATGTTAGAATGAGTGATTGGATTACTTTGGGCCAAGCCCTAGGAGTATGTTACATAGCAACTCTTACATGGGCCTATTGGGCCATATACTCCAACACCTGAACTTTATAAGATCCATGCAAGAAATTAAGATTGTTGTGATCATCTGTTTTTACGGTATGGTTGTGATTGTTGAACTATACTACCCTGTGTTTCATAATCTAAGCTTTGGTTTGAAATCGTTGGTGCATCATTCTCTATGTATTATCAGAGACAAGAGGTCCATGTCGGTCTCACAAAATGTGATACTTGCTTAATGTTTGTGTGTTGCCTTATTCTTAGTTCATATGCAGTTGAAGCTTTAGAGGGTTCTTAGGACTGCCTACTGATAAACAGTTATGCCACTACTTGCTAATCTGTGCTGCTTACATTCTTATTCCCGCTCCCAATTTGTCAGGTAAAGCACAGCAAAACTTCTGCCTCATCATATGGAAAGGACTTCCAAGAATTGATAAGGACATATAATGATTCAAGGAAAGGGCAGCAAATTCTTCATGAAATTGACTCTGAGTCTGAAAGCAGTTCATATGAATCTCTGGATGATAGTGCATCAGATGATGAAGATGAAAATATTAATTCTGCAAGCCATGGGGATCTGAATGTCGGAAAAACAAAATCTAGCATGACTTTGGTAAAAGAAAACATTGAAAATGAGTTGGATCTGTATGAAGGAGTTGATGATTTTGGTGGTAATGGACTAACTGATTAACTCTGTATGGTGATTTGCTTTTTAGTGTACTGTTTCAGTGATTTGAGAAAACATACTTTGGATTTTATTTTTTAGATTGTTGTTCGTCTGAGTATGTTAGATCCTTAGACTGAAACTGAACTTTCTTTTGTAGTTTCATGTGGAGAGTTCCTTGAATGCTCGCAGCCTAAGAGCTCCAAGTCTCCTGCTCAATCCAATCAAACTAGCTCATCAGAATGTGGCAATAAAGGTCCTACAATTGTTTATGTATCCACAAGGAAACAAACCGTTGAAGTAGCTAACTTCCTTTGCAAATCTGGTCTCAGAGCTGCAGCATATAATGCAAAGGTAATCATCATTCTTTTTCTGTGTGTGTGTGTAATGAATTCAGTCCTCCTCTTAGAGAAAAGAGAATCAATAAGTGTGATTTGTGAACCATTTATCCATACATTCTAACTTGTCTGCAAATTTAAGTTTTCCTGATGAGATTATCTACTTTCTTAATATTGACACCCTGTAATTAGTTTGAAGCTATCTGACACTTCTTTTTTCCCAGATGCCTAAATCCCATTTGAGGCAGGTGCATCAGCAGTTTCATTGCAATGAGTTAGAGGTAGTAAATGCTGTCTTAGTTTATTTCTGTTTTATCTCAGATATGACTGGAAACGTTACATGCTATAAAGGTTGCCTCTTCATTATACTCGATGAAATTTCCATTTGCTCATTTTCTGCCTTTCGTCTGTGAAACATCAGTGTGCATGAAATAGGGCTTTGTATTTTCAGTTAGAGATCCTGAAGTAATAGATGGTTGGTGTGTATATTTCTTATTTACCCTTTTTCAGAGATTCATATCTTATTATTCGTAGTCTGCAACTTTTTCAGTACTGAATGTATAAGGGGTCGTGGGAATTGGGATAGAGTTGGCATGGATAAAACTTGTCTGATTAAATCCACACCCATACCATCCTATATGTTTCACATGAGCAGGCTCTTTTGATATTTCAATAATACTATCTCTCTTAGTGCATATTGCTCGTTCACACCTTTGTTCACTAGGCTGTTCCAGTCCATGAGAAAATGGCTTGAATTAAAATGAGAAATGAACTGAAATTCTGATATGGTGTGCTCTATCTTTAGTACTTACTGAATCTTCACTATACGTAGTCAGTATTTTGTCAGTTCTTTGCCTATCTCTAGCGGCCTATTTTACCAATTTGGGGATGTATGATAAACTTGGTAATATGTAATGCTGTTGAAATGTTGGTGCATAAGTTATTTCACCTGTATTCAGTATTACAATGCCGAAGTTATTGTTTAGTGATATAATGTTCTAGCTCTTAGTGATCTTTGAAATCTTACGGTCCTATGTAGTTCCTTTAGTTACATAAGTTCAGAGCCATGAGCAAACCACTTTTCACATCTCTATTTATTAAGATATGAAATTCTTGTTCTTGTAAGTCATAACTTTTACGTCATCAGATTCTTATATGAGTAAACATTATTCCATTTGAAGTCATGCATGTAGAAGTTTTCTGTATTTTCTGTACATCTGCCACAGTTTGTTGAACCCTACGTTCTTTCCTCTACTCTAATGACCTTTTTCTCTATGTAGGTTGTTGTGGCTACAATAGCATTTGGCATGGGAATTGACAAATCAAATGTCAGGCGAATTATTCACTATGGTTTACCACAGGTTTGTATGGTCTTTAGTACTTCCTCATTAACTTCCAAACACAATTTTCGTGTTCATGCCATTTCACACTCCTGTTTCGTGTGATAGATTGTTCCATTCATCAGCCATAGATAGAAGCAGATACTGTACAAACTTGTTTGCAAGCATATTATTTTGTTTATCCAATGGCTTACACACCTGAACATGTAAATCTGTGCCTCCAACCTATAGGAGTTTACGGTAGTGGCAGTTAAGGGGATAGGGATTTGTCATAGAGCAATATGAAAAAATTGGGTGTTCACTGTTTATTACTTCTCTAGTTCTCTTTTTGCCTTTCTTTTTTGGTTGTTAAGGTATCAAATGGCTGCATGTGCTAAAATGGTTTAGGCCATGCTGCCAGTTTGAATTCTTGGTGAAGCATCATGGCAGAAACAGTATGATTTGATTAGTAGAATGCAGGTTCTCTTAGAGTTCAGGTTTTCAAATACATCACCTGTTGGCTTAGCCTTCTTTTGTTTCATCGTGTTTGACTTTTGTCTGAGTTCTAACCAGTGTTTAATTGATTTGTGCAGAGTTTAGAAGCATATTATCAAGAAGCTGGCCGTGCTGGTAGAGATGGAAAGCTGTCAGATTGCAGTGAGTTGTGATGCTTCAGATTTGATACAGTTTTCATAGACATGATGCTTCTTTTCTCACTTGTTTGTAGACTCTGAAGAATATGATGATTGATGAATCATACTCTAGTTTGAGAGTTGTACATGTATTATTTGTGTTTATCTGCAAGGCCGCAGCCATAGTCATAAAGCTCCTGAGTCGACGAGGTTGAGGAACATGGTAGGTAGGCTACTAGGTTTTTTCCGGGTCCCTTGGACCATGGGGTCAAGGAGAAGAACAGCATGGAATATGGAACTAGATTCAATCGATTACTTGCGGTTGTCCAAATACATGTGGCCTATATATATAAGGCAAAGTTACAAGTTCTTTCTCCATATGACTTCAATTATTAGATTCTAATCCAATATGCTAATATTCTGTAACTAAAACCGACTAACATATCTCCTAAACAAAAGCACCTAGGATTCGACTCTCTGAGAACTCAACCACTTGCGTGTGCTCTGTGCTGCTTCCTATTCCTTGGCTGCCTCCTTTGCTTCTGGCATCATTCATACCTATGCCCTTTTTTGCGAACACAGTGCAGACGCAGACACATGCACGTGCACCCACCCTATGAATGCACACCGGTACCTTGATTCTGGTATTTACCATGACCCAGCTAAAAAACTGGTCAACTAATCAAGATGATTTTTTTTAAGATATCATTGGGCTAGGATAGTTAGTTTGGAGCTTTATTGGCATCTTTGTACCAAAATGTTCCCTGTTCAATAATTCTCACTGAATATGCATATGTAATAACCAATTAGTTTGAAAGTTTTTCATGACAACTTCTGTGTTTTCTTGTTTGGTTGATTGTATTTGAGTTTTCGAATTTATGAGCAAAGCTGTAGGGTATAGTCTAGAAAATGTTCTATGCTGTTTCGGTTGTGGAAGTTGTTGGTGCCAATAGGTATTAATGGACCTATGGCTGAAAATTCCCTGCTGCACCTTTCTGTCCTTATTCGAAATACACTGTGCACCTTCACCATGCACTACTTTTATCAATTATTATCAACCTTTTCCTTATTTCCTCCTGCATTGTGTCACATTTTCCCCTGATATTGTCTGCAGCACTATATTGTAATTTTTTTAGAGCACCGACACTCCTTCCTAATAAAAGAAGTGAGGAACAGACAAAGGCTGCATATAGAATGCTACGTGATTGTTTTCAGTATGTCTCTATCTATTATTCTATTTCTATCAAACTGTCATGATGGAACTACATGTATATTTACTACATGTTAACAGATTAAAGATGGTTGCAAATTCTTATGTCGCAGCTATTCTCTGAACACTTCAACATGTAGAGCCAAAATATTAGTGAAGTACTTTGGCGAAGATTTTGGTCATGATGGATGTCACATGTACTTTTCTACTTCCTCACTTCTCTTATACAAATCATGGATGCGCTTCTTGCAATCTCATGTGAAACTGTCCTTATTTGCAGACATTTTGTACAAGTATATCTGATTTTCACTTTTGACCTCAGGTGTGACATCTGTACTAATGGCCCTCCTCAAATGCTTGATTTCAAGGAAGAAGCGACTGTGTTCATGAATGTGCTCCAGGGTCGAAGTGTGAGTATCCAGTATAAATCTGGTTGACCATATACTATTCTAGTTTGGAACTCTAATAATGTAATGTTAATTACAAATTGTAATGAGATATTGAGATGACAGATTCTCTACTCTGGTCCTTGAGGTAGCCTGTGCGTTTTACAGTTTTGAGCTTTGCTGTTTCATCTCTGAGAAGATGGAAATGACAATGTGGATGCAGTTCTGATAATCCGTTCATCTTCACAGTGCTAAGATCTTTTTTCTTCTTTGAGGGAATCGGATACATCTAGTTGCAGGTGCCCTGATTTTTTTTTAAGTTAGGCTTTAGGGGAGCAAAGAGACCTTTTTACTTATATTTAAACTTAAAATTTGCCATGGAGCATTCATCCTATAGTACCATTATTACTGTTAACGGTCATTTATGCTTAATCTTGGTGGTATAGAAACTTTAATTTTGTACAAAAACTTACATTGCTGATTTGTAAAAATACCTGTTCACATAACTGATAAAAGGAACACAAGCAAAGTGTACATAGAAGCAGCATTAGGCGGGTCTCCCTTGTAATGTTGTTTAGTTATGAACTTACTGTGTATAGACAGACACACTAATGCGATGTTTTTGGCTTTTTTCCTTAAACATGGTTTCATCTCCCTTGCATTTTTATGTGATGAGGAAACCAAGCTACTTTCAATCCAGCATAAATTTTATTAACAGAGTATGTTTTTAGCCATTCTATATTGTTCTAACTTCATGTAAATCCTTGTTATGCAGGGTGATGAAAATGAAGATATGATTTACAGCAGTGTACCCCATTACAGCTCTGGCAGGAGAGGGTTTGCGGAGGCACCTAATTTTAGAATGGTTGTCAGTCATATAAGGGAAAAGGTTTGTTCTAAGTTCTAACGATTTTCCATCTTTTAAGTTTTCGAACTGGTAGCAGTAAACAGGGAATTCTTGTTTTGTTAAACAATGACTGTAGATTGCTAGAGGTTGTATGTTGCATAAGTTCTTACATTATCGTTTTATTGCCATACTCATACCTTTTTTAGTTGCAATTGCCAAACTGTTGTTGTGACTAAAGATTATTTGTAGCTTCCTAGGTTTGCTGCGACTGACAAGATATGGTGGCAAGGCCTTTCCCGTATATTAGAAGGCCTCAGATATGTACAGGAAGCAGCTGAAACTGTAAGCAATTTACTTTAGTAGCGTGTTCTTACAATGTGTTAGTTAATTCAATGTTGTTTTGATGCTCAGTATGAAAAAGTATGTTACTGTTCACTCATGGTATGTGGGTAATTTAGAAGGTACTAGTGGTTCTTCTTTTTTTTTTAAGTCCTCATTCACTATTCTTAAGTCAGAAGTTCTGCCTTTTCATGTTCAGCCTTCAGATCTAAAGCCTCTAGGTGCTAATAATGTTGGCAACCTTTTTCTGGCTCCACGCCACTTCTGCTCAGAATAAGTTTAACTATTGGAAACATACCAGTTTTCAGTTGTGCATTGCCTTCTAGTCATGCAGAACAAGGAAGCATTATAGTGACATCCAACACTCCTGACTGATGCCAAAACTTCCACTGTTGGCTGGCTCATAACTCATAATGTCATATCAGTATATGGGATGAGTACATACTAGTAATTGCTTAAGTGGACTATTGATTCGAAAAGTTCTCCTGCCGCTCAGTATAGAAACTCCTCTAGACCGTTTGTTCGACCTATATGCATGCACAAACATAATTTTGTTGTTTAAGATTTATTGTTTTTCTGTGCTTTGTTCACACCACACGAGTCAAAACATAAGAAAATTTCTGTAAAAGAAAAATTTGACTTTTCCTGACATGATCTCCCAATTATCTGCGGACTGATAATGGATGTGGTTGCAGCCTCGTGTCTCCATGCAGCACCCTGAACTGACGGAGGAGGGATTGAAGTTTCTTCGTAGCTCACAATCGGAGGAACCTCTCTACGCATACCCTGACGCAGCAATGCTGTTGGCAATGAAGGAACCAAGGCCATTCTCTGATTTCTCTGAGTGGGGCAGGGGCTGGGCCGATCCCGAGATCCGCCGGCAGCGTCTGGCGGGCAAGAAGACTGGGAGAAGAAAACGGAAGTGGCGCTCCCGGTCCCGGCAGCAGCAGCCAGCTGGCTTCACCACTGCGAAAGAGAGACTGGCCGCGATACTGGCGAAGAAGCGGAAAAGGTGATGTTGTGAAGGTTGGTATAGGATTAGATGTTATCGTTGCTGTTATCGTCGAAGTTCATACTGTCACTTGGTCAGTTAGATTTATTATCTCTAGGAAATCTATCTGATAGCAGCGAAGTTTTATTTTTGATTGATGAAAATATGTTTTGGTCATTGGGCTCTTGCCGTATGATGGGTGGAGGGAAAGACTCCATGATTGATGAGGCTAACGAGCACTGTTTCGGCTAGTATACACGTATATCTGACTGATTGATTTTTCTCTCTAACCGTGTAATGTGAACCGAAAGAATCATCAGAGTTCATTCATTCAAGCCACCTGCTGCTGCTCCAAGAAGCCAGTAGCCCTGCTGATTACTTGACCAAACGAAACGGATGGCTCCTGTGGCTCCAAGTGTGCGCGTGCGATGATTGTCTCGAATGGATCAGATCAGTGATCAGTCATGCTGCGCCTACTACTACTACTGTAGTAGTACGCTGCTGCTGCAGCGCCAGCGACAGTGTCGCTGGATCAATCAAGCCAAGCGTGACGGTGGCGGTGGCGGTGGCGGTGGCGGCGGCGTCGAGGGGGACAGCCGCTACAGCGGTGGCGGCGGGAGAGAGGAGCGTGGGCCTGTTGGGCCGGGCTGTGCTGTGCGTGTGGGGACGCGGGCCTAGACGGGTCTCGAGCGGCTGTAGCATGGGCCGCGGGTACGGTGAGATTATGTGTGGACGTGTGGTCAAGACACCCCAGCCAGAAACATTTGCAGTTCCAAGATCTAGATTAGATGCTACGAGTAGGTTCGTGGGGCTAGCTACCTAGCTTCCACGTTGTGCTGCTGGCTGCTGGACTGCTTGGTTCGTGGGGCTAGCTACCTAGCTTCGTCGTGACGGAATCTGATGATTTCTGTTTCAGCACGGGCGCCGCCTCTAACTGCGAGAGTTTGTGCTCTTGTGTTCAGAGCCTATTTCATCATCTACAAGTATAGGATTGAAGTTCAGTGCAGCGCTGTTCCTGTTTCCTCTGTCCATACAAAGAAATACAATTACGAGCAACGTGTTGGCCAAACTAGCGCAAATTTAGTTTGAGTTTACAGTAAAACGATATCAATATTTATGTCGCCATATAAATTTCTAATGGAAATATACTCTGACTAATATAACGGGGTTTCATGGGTGTCGGTGTTTTCTTATATGAATTTAGGCCTTGTTTGGATCCCCTCCAAAATCAAAAGGTTGGAAAATTTTACACTGTAGAATTTTTATTTGTATTTTTCAATTATTGTCTAATTACTTATAAACAAACTAGGTTTAAATTATTCGTTTCGTAATTTACAACTAAATCATACAATTAGTTATTTTTTTACCTATATTTAATGCTCTCATGCATACATCTATAATTTGATGTGATGGAGAGAGTGTAAAAGTTTAGAATTTTGAAGGGAACCAAACCAGGCCTTAGTTAAAGTTCGAACCGTCCTTAAAATGTAAGCATTGTTTTGTTGATGGAGTCAGCTAAAAGCAGATTAAAAAGTAATTGACCTGCCTCATTTTCACCTGGCCGTGAGAAATGGCGTAGGACTGAGATCATCACCTCTCCTTCTTTTACTTTTACATCAGTGTCGGTCGCCGATTGGATTGGAGCCCCATTCCCATCCTTCCACGGCATGTGCGTCCGCACAGTTTACCCGTTTACTCTCTCCTCCCAGCCGCCACGCGCCCATCATCCAATCCACCACCATCATTTCATCATGTGGATAAGTAAATATGCCAAATGCAGAGAAAAAAAAAAAGAGATAATAATTAGTATAATTATTATTTTTTATCATTAAAGAAAAAGAAAAAGCAATGGATGCGGGCTCTCCGATCCAGCAGCAGACGATGATGTTTTGGCGAGCGCAGGCCTCAAAAAGGCGTGGCGGGGGGCGGGCCCACCGTGTCAGGGAAAAGCGAGAGACGGCCGGAAAAAAGGACATGGATCGATGATCATCGGCGCCCGGCAGTGACGTCACCACGGGGGCGTTTCCGTAATCTCGCCGTGCCCCAGCCCAAATGATTTGGTCAATCGGATCTGGACAACGGGGCCCACTCTCGTCTCGTCTCGTCTCGCTCCTATCATGCATGCGCGCTGCTGCGCCTCCCTTTTCCTGTTTCCTGAATTTATATGCAAGTATATATTTGTACTTATTTCTTGTGTGTTTTTCATCCTTTAATTTGAAAAGTATTTGGTGTAATATAACATATAACAATATATACTCGCTTCGTTCGAAAACGACGCAATTTAGAGTAGTCCTAATGGTTTTGAAGTTTGTTATTAATCAAACCATGTTTTAAATCGCGCGCTGAATAATTTCGCGGCGGAGCTTTCTGGGCGCTATAGCGCCGCTATGGCGGCAGCTATTTGATGCAGCGCCATATAGATTGGCACGCTATAGCGCCGCTATAGCGCGCTATTTTAATACACTCTAGAAAAAATAGCAAAATAGTTTAGAATTCATATAAGTTCATAAGTTGATAAATAATAACTTGATAAGTCATAATATGATGATAATAATAAGTTTATAACTCATACACAATCCACGGAAAAACCAAAATAGCAAAATCGCATGGACACAATACTTGACAATTGACATAGTTTCTAGAAGATATATCAATAGCGGCAATTTAGCGTGCTATGGCGCTATAGCGCCGATAGCGTGAAAATGAGCAATAGCTTCGCGGCATGTCCGTTCTCGCGCTATAGCGCCGCTATAGCGTGGAAATAGCGTACTATTTAAATCCATGAATCAAATGTATATAGGAATATGCTAATACAGTAGTTACCATACTCACTGAATAAGTATCATCGGCTTCATTGTAAAAAAATAATAATAACATCCCTTCTATGCCCATTCAGATTTATACACGTTGGCAATGATATTTTCTATGAATTCAATCAAGTTTAAATAGTTTGACCTTGATTTAATCTGGAATTAATTTCCTCTCCATTCAAATGAGATCAGTAGTATTATATTATATAGTAATTGTAAATGGTGGGCATCATGAGGTGGTGATGCAGCAGGGGATATGGATATGGTTCCAGACGCAGCACTGCCGCCGGCCGCCTTGTAGCCTTTTGCCGGCCAAAGAATTAAGAGTGTGAGTGAGAAGAGAGAGGGTGCTATGAAAAGAGGAGATTGCAGCATGCAGGGCTGCATGCTGGTATGTATCATCTTAGTCTGCTATCATCATCTTCTCAGTGATGACTTGAGGTTCAGGACCATCTCTCTAGCAATCGCAATCGTCTGCCCTAGGCCCTAGGGTTTTCTGCTTTTAGGTATCGTAGTAAGAAATTTGTATGGGAAGAAAAGCCATGGCTTTGCACAGTAGTCCTTCTCACCCTCAACAGTTGCAGATTTGAGCGTACAATGGTTTTCACTATATTAAATGCAACATTGAGATGAGATGGTTTGTTATTAAGAAGATGAAAATTGTTTTTTTTTTATTTCACTGGAAATTTCATAATACCTCTAGCCAAGAAATTTTGAGGTTTATTCAAGGAGAAAGATTAGACAGCAAGGTAATTTTTTATGTATGAATGAATGAACATGATGTTCTAGTGACTAGATTGAGGTAGTATTTAGAAATAAGACGGCTCGAGAAAAGAAAGAGAAAGAAGTAATCCGTGAACGGGCTCTATATGATAAGAGAAATGTATTAGCATCTAAACTTACATGAAGTAGTCACACACATATACAGAAAGGTTTCAAAAGATAATTCACAAAAGATAGTTCACATCAGTTACAAGTCCACAACTTGTGAAATTTTGCCCTATGATGGGTTCCAAGAATTGGGAATTAGCAAAATGCGACAGCAGTGTACTAAGGTTTCGACGAAAAATCCAAAGAACGAAGCACTCAGAATGTCAAGTTACACATTTCCCCCTTGCTTAGCATATATAATTCATCGGTTCGTTTGTGTCCTTGTCATTCTCCCCTTACTGCTCTTCTTCGATTGTGTTTTCTGTTATGTGAAAGAGTATTAACGAAGAGTACATTCCATTGCACTACACGACATCAAATTCAGTAAGAGCAAATTAAATAACAACGGAATTAATTTGTGCACATACGGAGTACACATATAAAGGTCCTATTTGATCCACACAACTAACTATTAGTTGTCGTTAGTTTTGTGGTAGGTAGGTTCTCAGGTTATTTGAAGTTCTTTTTTGAGAAATTAATCTAGGTTATTTTAAGTAACCGGAAGTAGGATTCAAATCGAATATGAGTTTCTATTAACTGCAAAGTTTCAAATATGCACATACACATACACAATACCCATATTCGATTTCCTAAAGAAGAATGAACGCCGCGCCGGGGGTAACGGGTTGTTACTTGTTAGACAAAAGTGGGTTGGTCTGATCTGAATATCTGATTTCTTTGCAGAAGTGGCAATTGCTCTGCATGCAGCTAGCTCACCGTTGCATGCACACACACACGGCCGGGACCGGAAGACCAGTCGTCGTCTCCAATCCAAAGAGAGGGAGGAGACACTGTACTGTGATCTCTGGAACTGGAAGGACCATTTGTGCTGTGGTCGGCAAAGCCCGCCGGCCTAACGGTGAGGCACAGAAACAGCATCCTGCTTCTCTGCTAATAACTGTAAACTGTAGTTGCAATAAGCTCACCCATCCATCTCTACCATCTCTATCGCTGTATGTAAAAGGTCAAGTAATAGGATTGCTACAGAGACTGACATGGCCTAACTTTGCAGTGTTTGCTTTATAGTATTGCATGCAGAGTAGTACTGTACGTGTGTTAATGTCGTTTCAACAGTACAGTGTCTCCTCCCCCTTTTCTTTTCTTTTTTTGGTCTAAAAGAGTAATAGTTTGTCACTACATACTATACGAAGAGTACGGCCTAAATTAGTTGGTGGGCATGCATGGAGCCATAACTTTTGTGTAATTTCATTGTTTATGGATTTTTATCTGTTAATATTTAACTGTGTTTCTAAGCACGTATATTAAAAAAATTGCATAGACCGATAATGCAAAGTCTACATTTCGTTTTTTTTCTCATTGTGAAAAAGGCTCCATTTATACCCATGATGCAAAGGCTACTTTTGTTTAGACCATGCATGTTAATCACAATTAGACGTCATATCCAGAGGAGCTAAGGAGCAAGGCTAATAGTAATACATTATATGTATCTGTCTGTATGTATATCTAATTTAAAACCAATCTATCAGAGTGCACTCATATAGTGGCTCACATATTACACCTGTTTCTCTCGAAAGAAAGTTTTTTTTTTTTTGGTTCACGTGCATAAGCTGGTCGTAAACTCTTATAGCTCGTTCCTCTTCTCTCCTCTTCACGTTAATTGGCATATAATTTAACACATGAGCAAGTGAGTGCGCGATTTCCTTTAGTAAAGCCAACAAATCTCTAAAACCGTAGCTTTGCCGACTCCTTTAGTTGCCTATAATTCTCTTTTATCGGAGTCATAGTCGCCGTTTTTACGGAGTCATAGTCGCCGTTTTTACCTTGGTAGAATAATCTCTACAGTATATTACAACACAGTGATCATACGAAGAAGCACAGGCGCCTAGAGCCGAAGCGGCACCAAACGTGGGTCCACGTTATAAAAAAGTGCTATATATATGTGATCGTTTTTTGTTTGAAATACCATGTTCTCTCATATACTGTACATGTAAACATGTAGCCTAAAACTTCTGCCCTATGTATACACACTGCTCTATACGCCGTCCTTTTATTCTTAGCAGAGGAAGTATCAGAATTGCCAAGTTTTGTTATGCTCACTGAAACTACTGATACTAGTAAACTGTGAGGGGAGCAGAGAGGAGAGTTGTGGTTGTACGTGGGCCTGTGGCTACAGTAGCAGAGCTAGAGTGATTTGATCGATCTGGATCCAGGGTTAGCGATTCATCACGGGATTCGAGGTGATTCAATTAATTACTGTACTCAGGAGAGAGAGAGGAGGCAGTAGATAATTAATTAATAGAGTAATTGTAATTAGAAGCAGCGGCAGCCGGCCGGCTCCACCACCACCACTCGCGCTTGCATGCTAGCGTGGCAGCGCTGCACCAGCTGCTGCATGCTGGACGCTCGCTGCGTGCAGCCGCAGACCGAGCAGAAGGGAAACTGTTTTTCTTCGCGCCTCTCCCAAGGTTTTGCAAAACACCACGCACGTCGAGATTTACCATCCCCAGGCTTTAAACTAATTAACTATTACGGCTACTACTACCACCCTGGGTTAAAGTGTGTTAAACTACGGTGACAGTGGGTTAGTTTTAGTTGGATTGGATGGATCGGGTGACAGCTGTTGTGTAAACACGCATGCATGGCCGGCCTTGTACTTTGTACTAGTTTCTTTTTAATTTTCACAGAAACTGCAGAGATCGATATTCGTTCATCCATCTGAAGAAAAGCAAGCAGGGCTTACTCCTGCTAATGGGGCGAGGTTCAACGGGTTTTTTGGGTTGAGTTTTAGTACGGGTACAATTGGATGGGTGGAAACGGGTGACACTTTGAAACGGGTCGGGACGGGTTGGGTTGACGACTTAACGGGTTGGAATGGTTGGGCCAACGGGGTGGGTCGGGACGGGTGTTAATTAGGGTTCTTGAGATATGGGTTGGGGCGGATTTGGGAGGGTTTAGCCCCATTAGCAGGTGGAGCAGAGCTACTAGTAGTGTTACTGTACTACACGGGTTGGAATAGTACACTACAATATTATCCCCTTTTTATATATATCTTAATTTGCAGCCAATTAAGAGGATTTTCTTGGAAGAACGCTTAATGAAAACCTGCATGGTCGATACGAAGCCCAAGAGTTATCACACAGATTAAAATGCACGTCACACACAGAATCTCTGGCGGTAGTACGTACGAGTGCTGTCATATGGATGCAGGATATATTATCGTCTGAAGATGACACTCTCGATCTGGGTTTTATCGTCTCATCGTGTCATCGATGCATATATGGCAGGCAGGTGTAGCAGGACTGTCTCTACACCCCCTGTATGTCTAGCAAAACTACAAAATTTTCGTATTCCTAACTTCAGTTCTCTTGTACTACTTCAGTACGTATTTCCTCTTATAAAATATTCCTTTTTTTTTTCTTTCCTTCGAGTGGCATCAAATATGCATGCTTGCCAATTATCAAAAAGAAAAGACGTGCAAAAAATGGTAGAGAGACGAATTACTGATTACTACTGAAGGTAAAAGTGGCTTATGAGTTTATTATTTGTGATCCACCGATCGTGGCAGTTTCGTGACGGCCAGACGACATCCATTTCAGTATAAGAAAGATTCTTGCTGGCTGAAATTTTAGCAAGACCTGAACCGAGTATAGCATGTACGTTCTGTTGCAAACCAAACACATCTTCGGATCGTAAGACTACTTTTTGTTGAACATAATTACATTCATCTAAACCAGATACGAGTACTTTGTATGAACCATAATTACATTCATGTTGGTTGGCAAAGATTATTTTAGAGAGATTGTGGGGGCGTGCGAGTGTGTTACTACACACTGTTACTAGTACAATCTGGAATGGGATTAAGTGTGTGTTCTCCCTCTGCCAAAAGATGTTTGCAATCGGATTGGATTGGTTTTCACCAACAGTGAAAAGGCGAGGAATAGGTCTTCTCGAGATTGGGGATCCATTTGATCAGGGCGACGGGGGCAAGCAGGTCAAAAAAGGTGAAAGTAAAAATTGCTCGTGATGTCTTTTTGGTTAATTTTGCTGCTGTCACCGCGGGGCAGTAAAAGGGTGCAGAGGCAGAGGCCCATGCCTCCCCAGCACATGCTGCCATGGCTCATGGCCCCACCGCCCACTCTGCGTGGGACCACTCCTCCCAACCTTTCAGGATCCTCTGTGCGCACGCGGACCACAGGCCCGTGTGTGTGCAAGGGAAATGTAAGCATGAGTGCACGATGATGTACTTGAGTATGAAATTTGAGTTCTTTTTAATTATATTATATTGTATTACAAATATATTATATTAAAAATGAGGCATAAGGCTGTCGGTTGCATTCAAATGAACAGAATCTTAATCACATTGATAATCTTCAAGGTTCAAGTAAAAAATAATAGTAGCAAGCACAAAGGTAAGCTAAAAATTTGAAGCAAGCGAAACAACTATGGATGTGCGGCTGATCGAAAAGAGAGCTTGACAAGTGCAACACCACCTCACCACTTCTCTACATCACACAAACTTCGAGTTTGAGACAAATAAACTCGCAATGTATTGTTTACATTCAAATGTTGTTGTATGTGTAATTAGATAAATAATGATGATGTAATATGTTGAGCAAAACTCACTCATGAAAACCTATAGAAAAATCAAGTGAAATGCACATGTTACATCACACACATATGTGTATGTACGTACAAAGTCACTTGCCAACCTGAAATCAAGAAAATTACAAGTAAAACACGAGGTAAAAAAAGATGACAAACATGTATGAACACTAAAATAAAGTTGTCAAGAACAATTAAGCACAAAACGTTGCTTGTAAAGAAACTAGTAATGATAATGGCATGAAATCAAAGCATGATCGGTGATTCTAGCATCTATAGTTGGTGATGAACTAGAACTCTACACATAGATAGAAAGAAAAAAGCAAAGAGAGAAGACAAACCAATAAAGTCTACAACAAATAATGCAATGACCTATCTAGCTATGAATTCTGTAATGTGCTTGCCCAAATATTGAAATCTGATAGAATATTTGATCTCGAGTGCGGTCAATAAGACAAAACGACAAAGGCTAAGCTAACATAACAAAAGCCATGATAATGAATTACCTTGTTTTCTAACAAGGTGATTGATACACTAATGAACCTATTTAAGATAAGGTTTTAATTCAAAAAGGCCATATAACACCATTCTAATGTCAATCCACTATTCATAAAAACACCTTTGGTTATTGAACAAATCTCAAAAGATCCGTTAGGTGAGGCTCTAGACAGCTCTGGCTCCTTCGCCATCTTTCTTTCTCATCTTAAAATGAAGCCAAAGTTGACGAAACCAATATTTTTTCCCTCCGTCAAGCTCGACTCCATGCACTAGAGAAAAAAAAAAGTTCTATCTAAATCCATGCTTGATAAAATCTTAAGTATATACCATGAATTTGCACCCAAAGACCTAGAACTGGTTTTGAAATACGACAAATTTGTCAAAGTGGCCGTAGATTGTATTGCTACCTAGTACAAAGAATCATGCACTTCAATCAAACCTAAAAACCTATGATGGCCTCAAAGCTACTCTAGATGATTGTTCACCGCAAACAATCCCATGGATGGACCCAAAAGCCCAAACTGAATATCAGCCTCTCCTGCTTCCACCACTCCCATCACTGTTCATTCCCCCCTCTCCTCCCTACAGTCATAGACCCCTTGGAAAAAATACATGCAGATGAAAAAAAATGAAAACCTCTAAAAAAAATTGAAATTTTTAAAAAAAGCAAGAGGGAGAACGGGGAAGTACTTGTAACAAAGAGAGGAAGTAGAGAGAGAAAGGAGAGGAGAGGGAGGGAGGAGAGGAGAAG
>JAKNSH010096983.1:0-11961 GCA_027790015.1 Cymbopogon flexuosus
TGCCCGAGCAAGCGAACCACAGAAACACTTGTTGGTTGGCATCCAGGCCGGAGAAGGAAATAAAATAAAGCTTCCATTTAATTTGCATACGTACGCCATAGGATCAATCTGATGATGATGCTCTATATTCATCTATCACTATCAGTATGATGTATCGTGCTTAAATATTGACTTAATATTCATCCCGCCTGTGCTCGCCATCTCACGCTCTCCCCCTGCAGCGGCAGAGACGGCCCACTTAAGTACTCAAATGGTATTGCTCAATAGTTTAAGTACCTAAATAATAGCTTTTTTATGTCGAGTACACAAATGGTAATGCCCTAACAGTTTAAGTACCTAGGTGGTAGCTTTTTCAGTTTGAGTACCCAAATGGTAATGTTTCGATAGTTTAAGTACCCAGGGTGCATTTTACTCTTCATTTTACGCTAGCTATTGGCATCGTCGCAAGTTAACTGAATGTCTGAATAGATACATGTGTAACTATAATGCAATCTAGCTAGTGAAAATGCACGCATGTATCAATAATAATGGTGGTCACTGGTACACAAACGATAAATGTACAGTCACACACGCAGATGCGTGATCGATCTTGAGCAACTACGTACACTCCCGGACACACTGTTGGAATACACACACGCTACACTGATTCAGATCAGCTCCACATACTCACACACTGCGTCGAAATCAAATTTAGCGAGAGACTTGCCTAGTCGTAGTAGCTAAGCTAGCAACTTCAATTCACTCACGTAAACGACTGTCAAACACTAGCTAGCTAGCTACCCTGAGCACGTACTCCGATCCGATCCTCACAAAGTCACAACTAATTAATTAACAAGCCCTCCTCCTCCTCCATGGATGATGATACTGAGAGACTGATGAGAGAGACGATCTGCGCAGATCACTCGAGATCGAGATCAGACGTCGACGACCCTGAAGGACTCGCGGTTCTTGATGACGATGTCGTACATGTGGACGGAGGAGAACCTGGCGAAGTCGGTGGGGAGGGAGATGAGGTCCAAGGACCCGCGCTTGTGGAACTGGTACAGCGCCGGGTCCTCGTAGTAGCGCTCCCACCCCAGCGCCCGCAGCTCCGACTCGAGCTCCGCGTACGACCGCACCACCTGCCCGCTCGGCGTGTGCACCAGCGCCTTCCGCCGACGCACCGCCTCGCCGCCCGCCGCCGCGCCGTTCTCCACCAGGCGCACCACGCCGTTCTTGAACACCCACACGCCAGACATGGTCGATGGATGGATGGTCGTGGTCGATGGAAGTGTTGCTTGACCAGCTGCTTGTGCTTGAGAGAGAGAGAGGATGGCTAGCTGCTTCTTCTGCTGCTGGGGATCGGAGCGTTTGTGATGGATGAAGCAAGGGAGGCCGATCAAGGTGTGTATATATAGAGCATGATAAAGCCAGCCAGCTAGCCGAGCCAGCCAAAAAGTGCCAAAGGTATATATTGATGATGTGGGGTAGATGTGACATGGATGTAGGAGACATACAGCAAATACATATGTTACGTACTATGTGAATATATAGACCACTAGCTACCTACATATACGGCCGGGCACGTACTAGATACCATGATATGCTGATAATGAATCAACTAATGGAGAACGAAAATTAAAAGGTAAGCCAGCTAGCTAGCTTAGCTAGAGACAGAGAACATATATCTTGGTTTGGAATAGTGTGGGGTCGCAGTTAGGATAGGTTAGGTCACGCGAGAGAAAGATGCTGTTTATTTTGAACAACGAAATTAAATTGGCTAGCTAGAGAGGAAGAAGAGGAACAGAAGAAGCTAGATTAAACTTGAGTGCGTGCACACACCGGATCGGAGAATATATGTGTATAATATAATACATGTATCTCTCTGTATGTATATTGTAACAGTGTTAGTTAAGGATTCTCTCTTCGATGCCCAATGTGCTTGATAAGCTACCTGGAATATATTTGCCGAAAAGACAGAAATGAAAGATCCACGCACAAGTGCACTGCACGGATTGTACAAAAGTGTGCGTGTGTGTGTGGATAGTGCAGTGCATCGATCCGACATCATCCATAATATAATTGCACGCACTGTAGTATGTAGTCACCGGCCGGAAAAGCAGTACGTAAATCGTTGCATATATTGGAACCTACCGTCGTCATACTTTATCTTCAGGCCGAATTCAGCTGGCGACAGATCAGTCACCACGTACGTGTCGCGGCGGCATCACGGCACGTAGAAAAGAGAGAGAAATATCGCCAAATTTTGCATCTTTTGATTCGGACGGTGGAGTGGGGAAATGTTTGCTTAATTGCAAATGGGGCGATCTAATAGTCTAGGTAATGTTGATGCATCCATTATTTATTTATTATACATATAAATAAAGTGAAATTCTGTGGAAGTTAGATAAGTATTCGATCGCTTGTCGAGTGAGAAAAAATATAGACGTTGTGTGCGGAATCCTACCAACCTTTTCCCCGAAAAGAAAAACAAAAAGGATCGAGGGGCCAAATTCTCACTCAAGAATGAAGGGAATACGATTCACTGGCTATAGTTTACTCCTTTACTTAGCCATCGCACAAGAGAATTTGGGCTGTGTACGTCCTCATCCTTGAGCAACAAAATTCTTTTTTTTTTTAGCGAAAGGGAATTCGATCGATCATATCATCATCGAGATCAATCGAGCCTTTTTATCGGCCGGGAACAAAATATTGATCCTCCCTCATTGTCAAGTATATATTTTGGTGTACGGCAGGAATAATGCGGGATGCAATGCAATTGATGTACACTTTTCTCGCTGTAGGCAAGCTTGGAGCATCTGCAAAGAGAGATTTTGGCTTATCCTAGTTTCCCCTAGTGCTGCCGCCTACGTACGTGATGGCACATTTGTCGTTGGATCCGATCAATTTTAACTTAATTACTGGCATGCTAAGTATCTGTGATTTGGATTTATAAATTTCAGAGTCGGTTCGGTTGTACAGTACGTGGTGAGGGCCGCAAAGGAAATGCTTGTTTTTTTGTGTGTGTCTGTGTATGTCAAAAAGTTGCTTTTTCATCACGTATATATTAATTAATTTATTTAAGCTGTTGTGTGCGCGCGCCAAAATTTAAGTTCTCCTTATCTTCCTTCTGAATCTCTATGCATTATCAATAGTCGTGCTTGCTAGGTATAAAGCTACGTGTCCTACGTACCTACCAAGCTAAACCATGCATCCTGTAGGAGAATTTGTGATATAGTAGTATATGTAGGTGTGGTGATAATCTAATCTAGTACAGGCCGGAATAAGATCATACTACTGCTAGCTAGTTGTTGATTCTCATAAACTATATATGAAAGTTTTTGTATGGTATTCCAATAATACTAATTTGTAATTGTGTTCTAATAGTCTGTTGCAAATTGTAGTCTGTTTGATTTTTTTATCTCAAACTTGACCACTCGTCTTTTCAAAATTGTTTAAAAAAATATTTCGTTTGTTATGGCTTGCTTTATTAACAAAAGATCTTTAAGAATGATCTAAATTTGACTATATTTGCTCAAAATTTTTGAATAAGACGTGTGGTCAAACACAAGGTCAAAAAAAAAATCAAACGAACTATAATTTAAAACAGAGGGAGTACAATTTTGTAAATTAAATATTATTCAAAGTTTAATACGTTTAAATTTTAGTTGCGTGCGTGGCTTTAAAAGGAAATGAGGGAGTAGTGTTCCAAGAATTGTAACTTGAGTGATATTCCTTTCTTTCTAAACTATACATTATTCTGATTCTTCGATATATATTATAAATGTATATATATACATAAATTTTTTACTCCTTCGATCTCAATTTATAAAACATTTTGGTATTTCTAGATTCATAGCTTACTATGAATCTAGACAGAACATATATTATTTATGTATGTAGCAAAAGTGAAGAATCTAGCTAGAAAAATTAAAACGTCTAATAATTTAGAACGAATGGAAAAAAAACAAAGCTATTTATATTTTGGAACGGAGGGGAATAATATATATTTAATAGTTCACTTCACTAATTTACAGTAGAATCATGAAAGTTTAAGGATGCACGATATATAATGGTCTTAACCCTCCTAAGAAAATTAGACAGGAAATTTTATATACCTACCTTTTTGTGATAGAAACAGAGCTCGCCTATATCTCTACACACACGAATTGACTCTGTCTTTAATTTGCGTGTTCCTGTACGTATTACAACAAAAGGCAAGGAATAATTAATGAAGAACCATCAATATGTATGATTAGCCAAAGCGGGTACGTACATTAAGTACATCAACTCGTGATTGTGAATGGCACGCACTTTCCGTCACTGAGCTGGCCGGCATGTATGCGATTACTTACAGCCAATAAACTCTAGATGGAGAATCATATTCGACTGATCGATATATAGATGATGGATCGTACGCGTATATATATATATCGCATGCCGCTGTACACACGCACGCAGAGACACACATATTCTCACGTACGTACGTGTAAACTGTACACCAAATCTTTAATATAGTAACGAGTTATCTGAAAAGGCGAGCTCGTGCATGCCTAACTATTTTTGACGAGTTGAACACGTGCTGATGGGGTCTGATCGATCGCCTACACAATATATTATATAATATATTCCTGAACGGTTGCAAGCATGGGCGATCGAGCTGACCAGTCGATATATATATATGTCCATCTTTCATGTGTGATTCTCTCTCTCGTTAACTCGTTTTCAGCCTGAGAATATTTAGAGTTTTAGACAAATATGGCTTTATTGCGTAACAGTCGTAGTATTCTTTATTAGACGACTGATCTGACTAGATGACTGGTGGTGGTGACTAGGATGCATAGTTTCCACAAGTTACAGCATACTACTACACTGCTCCCAGGTCAAGCTTAAAGATGCTAAATTTTGTTCAAACCAAGCGGGAATTGTCCATGCATGGTTCACACTGCGTTTTGACAATCATGATTCGATCGTGTCAGCCAACAGCTTTGCTATGGTTCCAGATCGGCCAAACATACATGCGTGCTTGTTGGATTAACACGAAGTTAGCCGGAAGATGTACTAGTCTAATTTAAATTGTAGTTCGTTTGATTTTTTCCAACAACAAGTTTGACCACTCGTCTTATTTAAAAAATTATGTCAAATATCACTTCTTTTGTTATGATATGCTTTATTAATAAATGTTCCATAAGAATGACTTAAATTTGGCCATGTTTATATAAATTTTTTGAACAAGACGAGTGGTCAAATTTAGAGTTTAAAAAGTCAAACGAACTAACGGAGATAATATATTATTAGCACAGTGGATCTAGAAACGAGTGAGGCTAATAAATAAATACTTCCTCCATTGCAAATTATAAAGTTAATTCAGTACATATTTAATAGGAGATTGCCACTATTATTAATTATCAGCATAACCTATGCTATAGATGCTATGGTCATTATAAAATAAATTACAGAATTCAAATTGTATATATAAAACATAAATGAATGTACCATTCTCATCATCATTTACCATTAACGTATGATAGTTTCCGCTTCTATTATAACGTATGGACATATTTGCTTATAATAATTTTAAAAACTAACTAAATAAAAAATATATACCCAGCACGAATGCACTACGTGTCCTCAGTTCACCATTAAAGCCTACGTAGGCTATAGCTAATCCTAACAAGAACCAGATTCGTGCTAACAGTATTCAATCTGGGATGGGAAATCAATTGATGGTGCTCGTAGAAATTGCGATCGATCGAATATATGGGGATCATATCGAACACGTCCAAGACACTGACAGGCATCTCTCTGTGGCACGTGTGCTTGACCCACAGTCCCCTAGCTCTATTGGTAGGAAGCTTCTTGTGAACTTGGTGTGCATTTGTACTTGTATGTGGTATAGATACTCGTCCAAACGAAGAGTGAACCTTTTGTTTTTCGATCGATCGTGACAACATTCCATAGGATTCAGGTTTCCTGTGCAGACGACGTTCAATGTTATTTGAGAGGGTAATATATTGTCCATTGCCGAATGTTTGGCTGATGGTATCTGCGACTGATACAATGGGTTATGGCCTTATGGGTATGATTGACCCGTCTACAGTCTACTTCCCCAATGGCATCGACAGATGAACACCAATGTATATTCATAAAGAACAGGCAGCAGAGATCTCAAAGCAACCCACGCAACAGATGTTCCTCCGAGGTAAAGAACAGGCAACAAATTGCACGGTAACAAACCAGACGTTAAAACAAACCAATTTGTATATTCGTACATACAAACAGGAAATCTTAAAAGTCAGCCCAACACAGAACAAAAATCCAAAGATCAGGGGATGACCAGCGAATGGTTTCAGTTCAGGTGATTCAATTAAAGGTTCCAAGCGTCTCATTACAACGTGCCGTGTTGCCAGTTTATATATATAGATAGATACAGATATACATGTTGCGGAAGTCATAGTTGCTGTTCCAAGGGATATACATATTATATATATTAAGATGGTTGATGAGATAAACAAAAGATTTGGGCTAGAGCTACCAAACCCATCAGCTTTCCCATACGAATCTCCTGCAACGGTGCATCTTATACGACAGAGCTCTCCTACTACAATCAGAATTATCTCCTCTCATTTCAGAGACGGACAGAAAAATGGCAAGTGAATGAGCTTGCCAATTCCTATCTTTGCATTTATTGGGACTTTTCTATGTCAGCTGCAGCCTTTATTCACAATTGATTGATGGGAAGTCGAATTGGAGCAAAAAAGAATCCGAGACCTCATTCCACCTATGGCAGAAAATCCTCAGAAGGTCACCCAAGATCTATCTTCATGACAGAAAGGGGACTAATGCTCAACTGTCTCTTTACGACGCTTGCATGCCAGAAGCTGCAGAAGCCGGGGATCGGATAAGCGTGTGGGGAGCATAAACCTTTGATATAGACCCGACAGGTCCATATGTAGTTCCAGGCGCTGGTGGTGGATTAGCAGAGGAATCCTTGTATTGTGGACGCAGATCAGAAGATGGCAGATATGGAGGCATAGGAGTAACAGGGAAACTGTGAGGATATGGAGCGACTGGCACATCAGCAAGTGATGACGCTGAAATACTATAGTTTAGAGTACCCATTGGGTGATCAAACTTGCATGTCGGCCCAAACTTGCAAAACCCATGGTGTGCATAGTAAGCACATGGCTGAGAACCCTGCATATCAAGAGAAGCTTCAGACGAAAATGTACTGAAAACTGAAAAAGCACAAACAAGAACTAAATAAGTGCAAAAAGGGGAAAAAAAGGGCAACAGATGATGTCAATCTCAACCTTGTGTGTTTACATTAATGTTCACAAAACCGCTATCATGCTTCATTATTATATAAAAAAACTATATCAGCAAAGACTGCTATGCTTCATATCGGTTGCAGTGGAACATTTAAAATCTGTCTGTGTCAAGGTAAATTCAGAATACAAATTGTCAAATGCAAGAAAACAAGGATGGGGGCATGAGTATATTTGTAACTGTTGCAAGGTTCAACTTCACAAATAAAAGAAACTGAATCCATGATAGATCCATGTCAAGACAAATGAAGTTGGTCACTGGTCAGATCTTCAATAACCTTCTCCCTCCCAGCCTCTTTCGTGATCTGTTTTATATTCATATCAACAAAAAGGTGTAGTACACCATAATTGCTAGGATGTAAATTGTACTATTTGACACATGTTTCTTGCTCCAGTTAAATTTTACAGTTTGCCTTCTACTACTTAGCTTTCCGACATCATGGTACAGAACTGGAGGGTTTTTGAACTCTTTAATGTGCAAAGCAAAGGTAGCTGGTAGCCCTCAATTTTTAATTCATTCAGCAACAACAAAAATCTTTGAGACCAAGTACACTTTTTAAGTATAAAAATCTGTAGACTTGGAAATGGAATACAGTTCAGAAAACCAAAATCCCATTCCAGAAAGTCTTGATTTATGGACTTGGAAATGAAAAAGCCTACATGGACAAACATAGCCACATAGGTCATTGAACTAAGGTGTTGAGTGGACAACTGATGAAGCTGTAGTAGTTCATCTGTTTTGTCCAAAATCGACATATTTAAAATGCAGCTGGTTTCCATCAAAATCTTAAATGCCACAATCTAAAGTTTTATGGCATGAATTCTGGATATTCTAATGTGTTCAAGTAATCAGAAGGCCCTCGACAATGGTGCAATTAGGGCAAACAAAATGCATATGAAATTTCTCAAAAAGATCACCTTGCGTGCAAATTATCACTCTAAAAAAATGCAAATATTAATTAAAGTGTATCAGGCAATAAAATGCACATTGCTAATCAAACTATCAAAGATGAAAACCAATATGGATTATGTTTCATGTAGACAACATATGAATGAAAACGTGTATGAGATCTACTTACAGGACGCAGGGGAAGACCCAGAGGGCTCAGTATGCAGTTAGACTTTGGTGCACTGAAGTATTGAGGATGATGATATTTGCAGGCTGCTCCATATTTACAGGTTCCGGTCTTCATGTAATGTTCACACTCAGGCTGCCCAGGCCGCTCTGGAAAGGCATATTCTTGTATGTTGCTATTTGAGGCAGTCCCAGATGAAGAATACAATTGCGCATAATGACTGCCATAATTCATTGCAGAGGTAGGCCCCTGGTGCGACAAGCCATAAGACGCCCCTGCTGGAACAGCTTGCTGTCCCCCAGCTGGTGTCACTTGGTTCATAGGTGACTGAACCAAATACAGTAAAAGAAAAATCATTAGGCAGTCAGCGGTGTCTTATAATCATGGCTACGGTTGCATTTTCAAGACACGAAGGAATTACTAACTCCCATCCAATTATCTGCGGTCTTATAAAATCTCCATTTTTAAGCCATTGCCTCTATTTTGTCGTGAACTCGTGATAAAAAATGTTACATACAGATACAGGACATCATGAAGTTATCACTGAATTCTCATTATTTAGCTCAATACTGGACAGGCAAATTTGGGACGAAGATATCTTCCTAATTTATATAATGAAGTGCCTTCTATAAAGTAGTAAAGTACTAAATGGCAAGTAACAGAAACTTACAACATAAGGATTCCATCCCTGTATCGGCATAACTGTAGGTGGAAGCATCATTGGTGGATACGAGCCTGGTAAAAATGACCCTGGCACAACAGGAGGCCTCCCCATTTGCCAATTAGCAAGATGAGGATATGGATGTGAGGAGGACATAGGTGATGGTTGAACTGGTGGGTACATGCCAGGTGTCTCTGTAAGAAAACCAAGTTCTGGGTGATGGAATTTACATGTAGGTCCAAACTTGCAATGTCCAGTTTTCATGTAATAGGAACATTCCTTTTCACCCTGCATTAACCATGGAAATTTTCATAAAAATAAACAAACGAGATCCTAGATTAAACAGAAAAATGGATTGAAATGAGAACACCCACCAGACGTAGAGGGAATCCACTGCTGTTTAATGTGACAGGTACAAAACCACCTTCCCTGGGATGATCAAACTTGCAATTGGGACCAAATTTACAGGTGCCATTCTTTGCATAGTACTGAAAATAACAAGAACGTTTGTAACCAAAGGTTCCACCACATGACAATATAAATATATATTTTGACCTAAAATACCAATCAGAAATAGCTTTAGAATTGGTTACCTCACAGAGTGGCTGTCCAGGACGCTCTGGGTACTCCACAGTACCTGCAGTCCTTCCAACTCCATTAACCTGGAAAACACAGCAGAATTTCACAGCTACATGCTTAAATCAAAAGCAGGCTAAAATATCTTCAGAATATTCTTCAAGCCTACATTCGACTCCAATCACCCATTTATTCTAGTGTGACATGAAGGTTCTAGTTCCTATTGGGTACTAGTACATGTCTATTGAAGGTTCTAGCTCCTACAAGAGACTCCAATCTCCCACTCATTGTAGAAAAAAAAAAGACCTGGCCATTATCAACTCCCTCCATTCCAAATTATAAGACGTTTTGGCTTTTTTAGCTACATTAATTTTACTATGTATCTAGACATGTGTATATCTAAGTGGATAGCAAAATCTATGAATCTAAAAAAGCCTAAAAAGTCTTATAGTTTGGAATGGAGATAGTACTAAAGAGTCAAGACATAAGAAAAGGATATGCAAATAGGCAATACAATCCTAATAGGTGTAGAACTGAAGAGCCAGAGCAGCCACAATGCAAGCTAGTAATTGCCTAAGCAGTATGGCAGTATTCAATATTCAGATCAAAGATGAGATGGGAAGTCTGAATTCCCCTTCATCAACCACAAAATACCAAATTTTCATAACTTCCACACTTCCATGCCGTTATATAATCATCAATTCGCCGAAAAAACTTCAACTTTAAGCAACAAACTCGTCACCCAACAACCAGCTGCTATCATCATACGGTGTCGGTCATTGTCAGGATAGCAGAGGCTGCTTAGCTCACCCGTAACCATCGAGCTGAGCACGAGGGGAAAAAAAGGAGAAAAAAAAAAGGAGAAATAGAACAAAACAGAGCAGAGCAGGGGGTAAGAGGGAGCGGCGTGTACGAGGTTGGCGCTCACCGGAGCCGGCCGATCGCGAGGGTGGTTGTAGCGGCAGCGCTCCCCGTAGCCGCAGCCGCCCGTGCGGAGGTAGTAGGCGCAGTCCGCCTCGCCCGGGCGCTCCGGAAGCTTCTCGTCCCCCGCTTCCCCGTCCTCGCCGAGCCCCAGCCTCCGCATCGACTCTGCGAAAAAAACCATCACCATCCATCCAGGGTCAGCACAGCACGCGCCGGACCGTCCAAGCAGCCGCATCGTCGGAGATCCAAAACCCTAGCGAGCGAGTGAGCGCGCGGGCAAAAAGCAAAGCAAAGCCGCGAAACCCCCACGGACGCCGCAGCGGAACCCCCAATTGCGCCGGAGCCGGACGAGGTCGCAAGCGCGCGCGCGCGCGTACCTTCCAGCCCGGTGCCGCCGGCGTCGCCCTTGGCCGCCGCCGCGTACGGCTCCATCCGGACGGAAGCTCCCGGAGAGCGGCGATCGGGGACGCTCGATCGAAGCTCAGGCGAGCGAGCGAGCACCGGAAGGACCTCACGGAGCCAAAGAAAGGGAAGTGAAAAAAAATATTCTTTTTTTCCTCCGCTGCAGCTGCTGTGCTGCTCGGCTGCTCGCCGGTTCCTTCCTCGCGACTCCTCCTCCTCCTCCTCCTCCTCCGTACCGCGGGTCGCGTCGCGGTGGCCTTTTGCGGGATGGGGATCGGGGGTGGCCAGTGGTGTGGGGGCGGTGGTGGGTTTTCCGTTCGGCGCCCGTGGGGAGACACAGCGAGCGAAACGGGCGGGTGCGGGACGCGTGGGTTCGCCCGCTCTCGCTCGGCGACCGCGACCGCGACCGCGCGGCGCTGTTCCTGTAGCTGTTGCTGCTCGCTCTGCAGCGGGAGCAGAGGCCACAGGCAGGCGCGGCGGTGGCTGCCAATGGACAATGGGAAACGGAAAGGGGAAAGGCAGGGGCAGCCGCGTGTCGCAATAAATGCGCGGTCGCCGTGGTGGGACCGGGGCGGGACGACGGTGGTTCGTTTGCTTTCCTCCGGAGTCCTGATCGTGGCCTGCCAGTGCTGCTGCTGCTAGACCGCGAGGTGGGTCACGTGCCGCTGCCACAGTCGTGTACTAGTACGTAGGCTGGGCGGGCTCCTCGCGTACTAGACGCTAGTCGGATCCTAGGTAAAGCTGGTTTAACGAGCCAGCTCGGCTTATTTCTAGCTCGTTAAGATATAACGAGCCAGCTCGAGCCAGAGGGCCGGCTCGGCTCGGCTCGTTAAGGAGCTCGAGCTGGCTCGTTAGGCTCGCGAGTCAGAGGTATTAAATTTAAAATAAATAGAATATGTATATTATTTAAAGTTTAACAATAGTAATAATATAAAACTAGTTCATTCGTAAGACTTAATAAATCAATCAAAAATAATATGTACGGTTATATTATAATACTACACCATACATTTTT
>JAKNSH010097028.1:0-11353 GCA_027790015.1 Cymbopogon flexuosus
TCAATTATAATCCGGTAACGTATTGGCTCTAAAGGTTATTTAAGGATTTTTTTTTTAAAAAAAAGCAGTTACTACATTGCACAGAGCTGAAACCTGCTAGACCTTTACAAACGCAATTGTGAACCCATAAACGATATCCAATCCAATCGGCTTCACAAACCTGTATATGCAGATATGCCCAATAATAGAAGGGTCAGCACATGCAAGGTTTGCAGCTTGGTGTCTATCAGGACCAATCTTTCTCCATACACATAGGAATAGCAGAGTCAATGATGTTCAAGCCAAGGTTACATGTGCCACTTATTTTTGTAGTATGTTCACCTAGAAGAATCACAATTATCATGAATTGAATAATAATAACAACTCAAGATGTATGATAAATTGCTTCAGCCCTGGAAGGCTGGAACAGTTCATGGCAAGCTCCCTTCAACTCTAAAAACAGTTCATGGCAGACTGTCCAACTGGAGGCTCACTTCAATATAAACTAGACATTACTGATATATGATCTACTGATATGAAAGCAGATACAAAAGTAAGACAAGTCATTTTTGTTGGTTGGAGTAGTCTTAGTTTCTCTTTAAGGAGTAGTCTTAGTTTCTGACACACTATAATCACCTTATTCTTCTGTGGGCAAATTGTATACAAAGTATACAAAGGCATGGAAAAATTGAAGAAAAAACACATGTAATATGATAGAAACAAACACTCACCATATATGAGCACATCTCCTGTATCAGACGATGGAAAGATTCATGAAAACAAAGCATAACTAAAGAAAAACAGAGAAGAAGCTACAAAGAGAAATGGAGGATTACAGCACCAATAAAGTGTGCAAGAACTACAAGAGGGAGAAGAGCAAGGGTACTGCAAACCTGCAACCAATAATCCCATCATCCCATCCAGCGAGCACCGTCAGATCTCAGGCACCATGAATAGGCTCAGGGGTAACAAATTTAGCTAGCCCTTTCAAGACTGATCACGGATCATAGTACCTTAATATGTACACCCCCAAAAGAAAAACATGAAGGACTTTTTTCAAAAACACATATTTAAATGCAAGACATGCAGATCCCCTAGCAATACTGATATCATTAGTGCCTTCTCCAGCCTTGTTGGTAGCTCATGCTGGGCTTCACCTCTAGTCTATCCCAACTTGCTTGGCACTGCAATGCTTTGTTGATGTTGACAAAGTATACAGGATGCACACACTTAACATCATCGAGAAGCTATGGTACAATATACCAATTGAAGACAACTTATCCCTTGTCTCAATATACTTAAGGGTCAAAATAAGCAATTGCTGGAATGTGGATGTGTGGTATCATTGCAATTACATATAATGCCTTGCACATTGCACCAAAAGCTTAAATAAAGTTCTAGGTTACATTTAACAGCTACATTCCCAAGGTGAAATGCAAACAGCAGCCAACAAACCATTTGTTGAATAGTGAATCATAGGTTGATCATCCAACTAGCCTAGACTACTCTTTAACAGAGGATATACAATAACAAGGTAGTTGGAATATCTACTAAAATGCTTTACCATGTTATTCAAATGTACTCGAGTCTGTCCTTACTTTACAATGTGAACGATAAGATATAGAAGATATGGAGTAACTCCTGTAAAACAAAGTCTCTCTAAGAATAAAAATAAACGACCGTAATATGAATCTCAAGTGCAAAGTGAAAAGTTCACAATCACCACACTTTGAAACTAATAGCAATCTTTTGTATTGCAGGAATCTAACAATTTAACAAAGTAAGGTACTACGGTAGACAATCGATACTAGGCATATAATAAGACATTGGTTTATATAGTTAAGGATAAAGCACCATTACAATGATCTGAGATCAGCCCTAAAGTCCATAAGTTCAGGATAGGTAAAATCGCTAGCATAGAAGATTCTGCTCGAAAAGCTCAAGCATATGATCGAAGGCAATTACAATTGAAAGCCAACACAATGAAGCACCTTACCGAGCACTAATCCTCATCGTCTTCTTCTGAGCTCCCAACATCACTACTGTACTCACTACTACTGCTATCAAAATCAAGCCGCACACTTGCGACCTGTATTGGCTCTTGGCCCATTGGTGCCACTGGTCGCACTGCAACAGGTGGCTGCGGAACAGGGGGCTGTGGCTCTTCGCCCTTGATACCAGGTAGTATCTCATCAGGTAGGAGCTTGATCGGGTCACCAGGCTTCCATCCCGGAGGCGGTTTGAGCTCCTTCGGGAACATGGGTGGCAAGGTGTTTGGTAGCCTCGATGGCGCCTCCTGTGGTGGTTCATACAGTGGTGCAGCCTCCACTTCTGCTGCGATCCCCTCCTTCGCATCCAATGGCTTCTTGGGCACCCCTACATCCAAATCAGCAAAAACATACAACTGCGACGCCCGCATCTGGTTTTCCTGTGGTACAGGTGGCAGGCTGACACGGAGAGGCAGCCCAGCACCGTGCTCCGGCGGAGCAAAGGTTGTATAACTTATGCGGTGTGCGTAGGCCAGGATGTCATCCAGCTTAAGGCCGGAGTGGAGGGACGTGCCGAAGTCGCCCTCCGACGCCGGCTCGGGGTCGTCAGCCGCAGCGGCGCCACGCGGGCGTTTGGGATCGCGGCGGTAGTCAGCGTAGTCGTCGACGAGGCGGTCAAGTACTTGATGAGCCTCGTGCAGCTTCTTGGCAAAGGCTAGCAGCGCAGCATCCTTGGCACGCGCCTCGCGGGCAAGGCGCACGCGCGCATCCTGCAGGTCGAGGGTCTCCTGCAGCTCGGCGACGGCCTCGAAGAGCTGCGTCTGCAGGGTGGTGAGAAGAGACAGCGCGTCCTTGGTGGAGGAGACCGGGGTTGGGAGCGGCGGCGCGGAGGAGGACGCCGATGGGAGGAAGGTGGGGAACGACCCCCGGTACGCTTGGATCCACGCGGCGCGGTTGGGCGAGAGCTCGAAGAGGTTGGAAGCGAGCGAAGATATGAGCTGGAGCAGCGATTGCGCGCGCGGAAGCGGAGGCAGGAGCGGTAGCAGCGACGGCGAGGTTGTTAGGGTTGCGGCCGCGCTGGCGCCAGCGGCTGCACTCGAGGGCAGACTGCCGTGTGGAGGCGATGCCGTGGGATTCAAGGGGACCGGATTGGGCGGGAGCGACGGCGACGAGGCTGTGAGCCCCAACCTCGCCGGGGAAGGCAGGTGCGACTGCATCATCGCGGCGGCGGCGGGGGCGGCGGAGGGCGCAGCAAACGGACGCGAGCTCGAGATCGCTCGTGCTTGATAAGTCAAGCCAAGCCTCCACTTCGTGGGCCGAAAATGGGCGGGCTTGCTCTAGTAGTTATTATGTGTTTGGGCCTTTTATGTCTTGATGAGGCCCAACTAATCCGCGTTAAAATCCCCTCCCTCTCCTTTGCCTACCCCACCCGCCGCTTCGTCCCAAAACCCTTTTGGCGGGAGACGAGGAGCACGCCGCCTCCGCTTCCCGCGCAACGCAAAGCAGCAAATCAAAGTAGCTATGGACGGCGGATCCTCCACGCCGGCGAGCCCCCCACCGGCGGCGGCCGCCGCCGCGTCCGCGGCGGAGATGGAGGAGTACCGGAACTGGAAGAAGAACGCGGCGGTGCTTTACGACCTCGTCATCTCCCACTCGCTCGAGTGGCCGTCGCTCACCGTGCAGTGGCTCCCATCGGAATCCTCGGCCCGCAGACACCGGCTCGTCGTCGGCACCCACACCTCCGACGAGGCCCCCAACAACCTCATGGTCTTGGACGCGGTGCTACCGCTCCCGCCTCGCCTCGCTGCAGCCGCCGCTGCCTCGGGCGGCGCCGTCCCGTCCCCGTCCGTGTCCGTCTCCCGCGTGGCGCCGCACCGTGGCGAGGTCAACCGCGTGCGCTGCATGCCGCAGCGTCCCTATACGGTGGCCACGAAAACGTGCTTCGACGAGGTGCACGTGTACCATCTCGGCGATGGCGACGGCAGCGGGAAGAGCGGCGCCGATGTTGTGCTCAGGGGGCATGAGGCGGAGGGTTATGGCCTGTCATGGAGCCCGATGAAGGAGGGGTGGCTGCTGAGCGGCTCGTATGATAAGAAGATTTGCTTGTGGGATCTCTCCTCTGGGAGTGGAGCTGCTGTTCTGGATGCACAGCAGGTGTTTGAGGTAATGCCCCGGTGGATGCTCCTGTTCCTTTTTCTTCAGTTAATTAATGTGCTCAGTGCTCTGTGTTCACTATCACTGCTTTTTCGTGTCATATACTTACAGTCAGTTGATTATCGTGTGACTTGATGCACTGGAGCAATTTGATTTGCACTTCTTTTCTTTTCCTAATGATACTATGTTCAATTGTTTGTATTATAAAAAATTGGGATTAGAACTGTGTGCAGTAACTCGAGTTCTTATAGATTTCCCATAATTATTTATGATAATAACTGGTCAACTGGAGGTGATTGAGACAGGTTTACGGAGAAGTAGCAAGCCTAGGCACATCCCGTGGGAAATTTGAACATGCATCATGGATTGATACATTTTTTGTCTTATTATCTTATTCTGTAAACCAACTGATTATGTCTGAACAGTGTGCGCAGTACTCAAGTTCATATAGATTTTCCATAATTGTTTAGGATAATACTTTGAGGTGATTGAGATGGATTTTTAAGGAAAAGTAGCAAACCTAGGACATCCTGAGGGAAATTTGAGCGTGGCTTCGTTTTATCTTATCTTATTCTGTAAACCCACTGATTATGTCTGATGTAAGAAGTTTGTATACTTTACAGTTTATTCATGCTTAAAATGAGCATTTAAGTTATGCTCCAACCAAGGAAATAACCGTTTGTGAAATCTATTTTATAATTTTAACATGCTTAAAATGGGCATAGTATTAGAAATGAAGTAGTTGTCTGGTTCCTCTTTGCAAGTGAGAATTGATTCACTGTGATCCACTTATTCCTGTACCTGTCCATGGTTCTCTCTTTCTATATATAATTTGCCAGGCGGTCTGTGACGAAAAGAACTTTTACATTGATTAATCAATCCCATAGAGACTATATTCTCTATTCATGTACCTCCATTAGAGGCAGAAGTTTCTGTTTCCATAGCCCTGTTTGAAGCAAAAATGATCATCTTAAAAAAAGGGCGACCGGAGGGGGACAGCCCCACCCGTTTTTCATTAAGAGGAAAGTCACAGCTTTCCGGCCGCGGAAACCCCCCGAGCCCTGACTTCGCCAGCGAGGGGATTTTTATTGTGCAGCACCCAGGCTTTGAACCCTTGATGGCGAGTTCCCAACCAGAAGTCTGACCACTGAGCTACAAGATCATCTTCATGTGGCCCTATCTGTCTGCCCCTGATTTCTGTAAATACTAGGAGAACGTGCATCAGTTGTTTGCAATTAAGGTCATTTATGTTTTCACTTGTATTCTTTGCAAGTCAGCATAGATTCATATAGCTTATATTCCTTCTGTTGAAACCCAAAAACTATTATCTGAGTGGTTTACTACCATGCGTTGCCACACAAGCTTCTGAAATCCACTCCATTCATACATATCTGTTTTTTAAGTTATTTTTGTTATTTCCTTTTTATGTTGCCAAGGAAATCAATTCAGGTTTTGTGTTCCTTTTTCATTTGTTATACCCACAGCTATATATGAGTTAATAAATCAATAACACAGGCAAGCAGCAAATTATTCGGTCCTCATATATAAAATTTGTAGAACTAAAAGAATCTATGTAATATATTAGTTGTTTACCTTTCAAGCCTCCACATTGTTCTCTACCTTTACTCACTAACTGCATCGAATATGTCTATTGGTTCTTTCATAGCAATTGGTATTCTTGCTAGATAACACATCGATCTTACCAGAGGAGCTTTGTATATATTGTCTTCATTTCCAAAGGACAGTGTTGCTCTTATATTCATTCTCCTAAAACAGTTTGTTCAGAGCAGGAGATGTGCACTTCAACTAGTCAGTTACTATGAAAACCAAGTCTTCATGAATCCTATCCACAAACCTTCTAGATAGGATGAGAGTTTTTTTTTGAAACTAGATAGGATGAGAAAGTTGGGTATCAACAACCCCTAATGAGCTCTCTTAAGCAACTGAAATACTCCTATTGTACAAGCAAGTTGAACCTTTTGTCTGGTTGTCTTGATAAAATTGAATTATGCACTGTTTACATTTATTTGTTTCTATAAAAATACATATCGATTCATATGAAAATGTAGTTTTAGAAGATTGACTTTATCTTTGATTGACAAGGGATATATGGGATGCATGAAGAACTAGAGTCACCCTCCTGGCATACCTCAAGCTGATGGTGCGGCTGGGATTTTATAGTCGTCACTAACAAACTAACTAATTGTCCTAGCGAAATAACAAACTTGATTTGCTTAAGAACCTGGTAACGAAAGATGTGCTTACAAAAACACCAGTCGATCCTAACTACTGCTGCCATATTGATGGGCTCAGGCCCATAACAGCCAGTCTCTTTTTAAAACATCCAAGAATGAGTCATTACCTTGTTACTGTAGTTCTGGTTTTCTACTGTGTTTCTTGTCTTGTAAAAAAATACTGTGGACTTGGGCTCCTGTTGAAATTTGATTGTTTGTTGTGTCTGGGTGTTTCAAACTTGTGATGAGAAGAGGATAATTGTTAGGGGCTATTGCGTTTCTACCCTTGTTTTAAAGTCTACTTATGATTTTACCCTCGCTTTTCGCAATGTTGCGTTTTTACCCTTGCTCTTTTAAAACATGAATATTTGCTTTTGCAGGCTCACGAGGATCTTGTTGAAGATGTTGCTTGGCACCTGAAGGATGAAAATATATTTGGATCTGTTGGGGATGACTGCAAGTTGATGATGTGGGATTTGCGTACAAACAAACCTGAACAATCAATTTCTGCGCATCAAAAGGAGGTAGGCATGCTGTAACCACGGATTATCAAACACAATATCCTTATATGTTCATACTAACCAGCATTTCATAGGAGCGGTATATGAAGTAAGTTTTACAAATAAGATAATGTTCACTGCACCCCCATCAGATAATTTCCCAGTTTTCAGTTTTATTTTTAGGAAACCGTTTAGTTTATTACTGTATGTATCGACACTTCCTACTTCTGTACCTTATTTTTACTGCTAAGATAATTTTACACACATGATTCAGTTATGTTGGACCTCCCTTATGATAAGGCAAATAGTGTTCACTGATGATCATCCAACCTTTCGAATGATGTTTTTATTTGCTACAAAGAAAAGTTTGGTTTTATAAAAATTGTTATATGCTCGGTATGTCAGTCTTGTCATATGTAATGGATTGGTTTCTTCTGTTCATAGTGTGTGTGCTTCCCTTTTCCAGGTCAACTCTTTGTCATTCAATCCATTCAATGAATGGATATTGGCTACAGCATCTGGAGATGCAACTATCAAACTATTTGACATGCGGAAACTATCAAGAAGCTTGCATACTTTCGACAGTCATGAGTATGTATTTTCTTTCTGTGCCCTATGTGGTTGGTCTTTATTTCTTCGACAGTTGTAGAAAGTGTCGCAGCCAATGGGGCGGGGCAATCCCAGACTTCGCTTGCAAATCATTTATGGCACTTTTTTGTAATGTGCAGTTGGTACTGAACATAGATGATACAGATTTCTTTAATGCGCAAACTTATCAAGTTGCAAAGTTCAATTAAAAAAGAAGTAAATTTGCAAATTTCCTGCTTCAGAAAGTATTAGCAACCTTCTTTGAAGCACTGAAGCACACTGTATATGTCCAGTCTATCTGTTCCTCCAACTTAACTCATTTATGTAGCTTGTCTTACTTTTCACTGTGATGTGTCTCATATTTTATGTTGCGCAAATTGCACCTGTAGGGCGGAGGTATTTCAGGTTGAATGGAACCCAAATTTGGCTACTGTATTAGCTTCATCTGCCGCAGACAAGAGAGTGATGATATGGGATATTAATAGGTAAGTTGAGTGAAATTCAGCTCCAAAGTTCTATTATGCTTGCAGTTGTATGAGAATTATCCAGTTCAACAGATACATTTGGCAAGCAATCCAAGCAAATAATTAACAGCTTTACAAATGCTAACTGTACAAACGCTAAATCTATAGGAATCACCTTTGAGAGTTTTTGGTTCCAAAAGCTCATGTGATTTGCTAAAATTTCATATTCTAAGTCAAATCCTTGGTATTTTTTTTTATGCTTGGTACGTTCCATCAGCATGACAGATTCCAATACATGCTGAAGCAAAGGCTCGGGTCTTATTGGTGACCATTTCTTTTGACCATCGTCCCTTTCCTTTCCTTTTTCTGATTCTCTGTGTTGTGTCCCTTTAGGATTGGGGATGAGCAGTCCGAGGAAGACGCAGACGACGGACCACCGGAGCTGCTGTTCGTTCACGGAGGCCACCCCGCCAAGATTTCAGAACTGTCGTGGAATCCTAGCGAGAAATGGGTCATTGCCAGCGTGGCTGAAGATAACATCCTTCAGATCTGGGAGATGGCAGAAAGCATCTACTGTGATGACCTCTCCATGCAGGTTAACTGACCTGAATCATGACCCAAAGCATAACGGTGAGTTACCTGTTCAATGATGCGAGCGTATCTGGAGGTATTGCATGCAGTTAACCTGTAGGATCTGAGATATTTCTATTGTGCTATCGTTTGTTCACTGCAAGAGTGGTATCTCTATAAGAACTCTTTAAATTCATACCATGCCTTAGTCTGGATCTTGTCTGATTGAGCCTTTCGAGTCCTAAATCGTGATCAGTTTGTAAGTTCCGAATTGTAGGTCAGCATCTTTCATTGCTCATTTCTAGTAGTAGTAGAGCACTAGACCTTGACCTGGTTCAGGCGTTCAAAGCTGCTGGACTGGAAACATTGTTCCTCGTCAATCATCGTAGTCCAACATTGCCACATCACAATCATTCGCTGCGCCCTGGCTGTCAGGCCCCAACGCCAAAAGACGGAGGGAAAGGTGTGCTCAAGATGCGTCTGCCCACGCCCGTCCAGGCCCAGCGGCTGGACGGTCCAGCCGTCCTTTCCCATCGCGCCGTCGCGAGATGCTCAAGGCCGGCCATCGCGCCGCGTGACCAAAGCCACTCGGTCATCATCGCGTCCATGAGCCATGCACGCAACTTGGGGCGAGTACGTACTGTACGGAGTAGTGAACGCCGGCCGAGAACGTGGCAGCGATCTGAAGAAAATTCTGAACGAACCCGTCAATCGGCCGACGCAACGCTGCCGCCATTGGGGTGCCGGCAGATGCAAAGCCGTTTGATTCGTTCCTGGTGTCTGTCCAGCTCCATTTTTGTCCCCCAAATAAAAGCACTGGGCTCGGTATCCGGACCATGGCACTATGGCAGCGGCCAAAGACGATGGGCTAAGCGAGTCGTGACTCGTGACTCGTGAGCAAGCATGATTGATCCCGACTATCTTGTCACCTCGTTGTCATCCCTGTGCTGTGATCCCGCAGCTCCCGCCAGTGAGCGCTACTGTCAAAATTGCTGGCCCTAGAGGCTCACAGTAGAGGCTCTAGCCTCTAGTGTTTCAGAATGCAAAAACTAAAAAAACGAAACAGACAAAAACAGAAAAAAAAAATAAAGAAAGAATAAAACACTTGTAGCTTTCAGATTTTGTTCAAACACAAAACATATGTATGGCTCCATTCACCACAGCTACGGATAACGATGAAAACGGAATGGATACGCAAGGCTGATACCACATTTTTATATTTCTGTGCAAATTCGGATTCGAATATGGATAATGTCAGCAATATCGGATAGGATATAATTGGATATCGACATTATAAATAATATGTGGTTTGAGTATTTGCATACGGATAAAGTATCGGATGTTCAATATCCAGCACTTGAATACGGATGGATTTAAACCCTCTAGACCAATTTGGTCTTGAATACGATCGAAAAATCCATACCACTTCCATCACTGGCTACCGCGCAGTTGCGGTACAGTACTACCGAGTATGTAGGAGGATTTGCAGCTGTAACTGCTTAGCAACTAAAAAACAACTATCGAACAAGGGTGGATAGTGGAGGGAGGGCATGTGCCCCTAAGGGCACATTTAACTTTACCGAGCTGACATTGTGTGCAACAAATAGTCATGTTCGTTTAAACTATCAGCCATGGATAGTGTTGTTACACAACAAAACAACACCGTCAGCAGAACAGCTATATGCAAACCTATGACTTCAAAATAGTCTCACCAAGTTTATATCTTTGATTTGTGTTTCCTTGCATCAATAAGTTATATCGTCCCTAAATGTTTATTACATCGATGAATAAATGAATATGGCAAATATAATGTATAATGCACTGATGTTGTGTCATTAAATTATAGCATACTGCATAGTACTATATAGTACAGTAAATGGGGTTTTATGGCCCAACAACCAATGAACGAGACAGACTCACGATTCATGCCACCAATGAGGACCGCGGAGCAAATTTCGGCTTGGCTGTTGGGCCAGCATTGGTTGGGCGTGTCCGGGCCGGCAGACGGGGCCACACACTGCGACAACACGCAGCCAGCCGGAGCCAGCAGGCACGAGACACGCTCCGAACGTACGAGTGCGAGCGCCCATGAAAAAGGGCGCGAAAGGCGCCAGGGCCCTCGTGCATACGTACACGTCGTACAGTGCGGCCGTGCGTGCATGCCGCGGCCGAACCGGTCCGTGGCGTGCCGCGCGCACTGCCGCTAGTCGCCCCGCCGGCCACGCACGCGCAGAGCCAGAGCATACTGCAGCAGAAGGACGCGGCGCTTCCGCGGCCACTTTTGTTGCTGCGCTCAGTGCGCACCACACCGCCGCGGAGTCCGAGCTGAGCTCAGCCGCCCACCGTGTGGTCACGCTCGTGGTCGCGGTCAATCAGTGACAGTCCCGGGGCGCAGCCCGTGTTGGTCCGGCACGTCCACCTCCGTCGATCTGCCCCGGGCCGTGACGCCGTGTCAGCGCGCAACGCGATGCTGCTGCTGCTGTTGGGTAACGCGAGGGCTAGCCGGCTAGTACTATCTATCGCTGGCGTAGTAGTAGCCCAGCTAGCTACTCGTGACAGCGCGGCCACTAGTGGTAGTAGCGGCAGCAGCATCTATTCGGCCTTGTTTAGATGGGTTGAAAAGGAGAAAGCTAGAATTCTAGATACTGTACTATTTTTGTTTTTATTTGACAAATATTATCCAATTATGGATTAATTAGGCTCAAAAGATTGGTCTCGTGATGTCTAACTAAACTGTGTAATTAGTTTTTGTTTTTACCTATATTTAATGCTCCATACAAGCAGCTAAAAATTGATGTAACGGTGATGTGATGGAAAGAGAGTGAAATTTCTAGCAATCTAACGATCTGCAAATTTTCTGCATGCCTCCCGTCGCG
>JAKNSH010097124.1:0-16512 GCA_027790015.1 Cymbopogon flexuosus
CATCCCCAAAGGATGTCCAGAGTTCACTTGGCTCATACTTTAATGCTTGTTTTCGTGACTAAAAAACCTCTTTTACTTAAACAAGATCACTTTTCACCTTTTACCACTCAACATTCCACCATAGATAGTGGAATAACGACAACAGTAGCAGAGGGGAGGTGCCAGCAGTGTGATTAGTTTCCTTTGCACTTAGACCATTCTTTTGCTTTTCTTTCCTATAAGTGAACTTTGACAACTACTGAACCCCAGTAACCCAACCACAAGTACCTACTTTGACTTCTGCTTGCATAAGCAAAACCAAAAAAAAGGTGATCTGGTTAAGATAGAGGAGGTCAAGTAAATCAAAACAAACTTTAGAGGTTTAAGCAAATTCTAAGTATGCTTTGAGAGAGCAAAGCATTTACCTTATATTTTTACAGAGAATCATGTCAATGCATAGACAATAAATTTAATGTTGCTAAACATGCAGCTATTCAGTGCAACTTGAGGACACCACTAGTGTTATCAAGTCGTCCAATTAAGCCCTTGTTTGGATATAGTTGGATTTGCATCAATCAACATTGTGTTGGGGTGGAACTTGGAACTAAATTCCAACCTAATCCACCCCAACACATGTGGATTGAGGTGAATCCGACAACATCCAAACAAGACCTAATAGTAACTAATCGTCCTAGTCTGTATGCTGGACTCGACTAGGGGCTACGAGACTCAATTAAGCTTATTAGTTTTCTGGCCGTCCAATTAGTCATCGACTAATCACGATTAGTTGGACGCTAGGGGTTTGATGACAGATGACCAGAAACAGAATGGAATTGCTGAGCACCTTTGCATCTGGGATGGCTTAGGCCACTTGGGCTCATGTTTTTTAGCCCAAGTTGCAGAATGCAGCCACCACCCTAGAGTTATCTTCATGCTTGATTTGTACTCTAGAACATATAGTATTTTAGTTATATTTGGTATATTTGTCCTAGTATATATAGGACGATTAGGACCAACCAGGGCCAACTAGTCGCCCTGCTTGACGACTGATTGTGACTAGTTGAATGGTCGGTCCCATGGCGAATAGGATCCACTAGACGACTTGATAACATCGGACAACACAAGATCTAACGGTTGAAATCACTTGGATGGAAGCCCATAAATGTGTTGAGTGTATGAAGGCCCATCTACTATGGCCTATACGGCCCATAAGGCTCTCTATATATGGTCATCTCCACTAATGGAACATCTCATTCTCTCAAATCCCAAGGCTAACATGGACACAAGGTACCAAAGCCATGGATTAGGGTTGGACCTAATCACATCTGATTAACCCACCCATGATCTATCTTTTTTTTATCCGCGGGCGTCGGCACCCTCTGTTCTGCCACTCGTGCGGCCATCTCTCGTCCGTCACTGTTGTGCGGAAGGCAGATCTAGTATGTAAGGACTGGGGTGAAGAACTCCTCATCCTGGATCCACTACTGGCCACTGATCACCTTCTGTGGTGATAACTTCAAGCTCACCCACTACAACTTGTGCTGTTTTACTGGCCTAGCTCACACACTGTGAAGTGGCGTGAGCTTGTCCATGGCAGCAACAAGTAGTAGGACGACCACATGGCCTTGCTCTCCGGGTGATAATGGCAAAAACTGGTTCGCTGTAGCCACAATGGGAGTGTAAGAAGGCAGAGAAGAGATCAGACAATAACATGAATTCCATTTTGAGCCCACAACAAACAAAATCCTAAGAGCAACGTCATTAGTTTCAAAAGCACACACTCAAGTTTAAGCAACTGCAACAGCCAAAGGCCATTGAGGTGGTAATAATCTCATAATGCTCCATATTTTGTGATGCCTCTGATTGTCTGTTTAGGGACCAAGAAAATTTGCCTTTTTTTTCACTTGCAAGCATAACATTTCATAGTTTGATTTTTTCTTTTGTGAAATGAGCATTTACTCGTGCACTAATCATCACAGCAATTCCGAGAATGACTCATGCAATACTTTTCAAAAGACCTATTCAATGCAAAGGCAGGCATTAAAAAAGAACCATACCTTTTATCAGCAATCTGAGACCAATAATCACTAGTTTGGTAGCTGAGGGAAGGTTCCTTTTCCAGTTTATCAGCTATCAAACCACTTCTATGGTGCTCGAAAGTCTCTTCATTCAGTCCGTCCTGAATACAAGTGTGGACCAAAGTCAAGGATAAAATTCTAATTGATTTTCAGCCATCAGAAACTATAAATTTTGCCCTAGTTATAGAGACAGACAAACAGATACAACAGCATGTAAATGTTAAAATTACACAATCAACAGTTCTTGATAACCAAATATGTGACCAATTAAATAGCATGTGCTTTGAGATATGTGTAATGCAGTAATACTAAGGTAAAAGAAAATTTACATAGGGTGATATTTAGTAATTTAAGTATACAAAGTGCAGACAGCCTACGCTGCCTGTCAGATTAAAAAAAACAACATAATAACAGACTAAAGCAGACATGTTTGGAAACAGGAAAATCATAATAAAGGCATACCAGCAGATCAGATAGACCATCGATGAAGTTGTCAATCCGACTTTGCAGATAAATAGGGCTATATTTGGAGGACATAACTTGAAAACAATAGGCCAGCATCCGGTAAGTCATCCTTGGACTAGAGTCCACAGTATAACCAAGTTGCTCCTTGGTTCTGTTATGATGATGCCAGGAAATTAATTAGCGGACAACATTTTAAATGTAAACAGTAATCTAGTATACAATCTTTCCAGGAAAAAGGAAGTTCTAAACATGTATCGTTCTAAACGATCCTGTTTTCCATAATGTCCATATAACAATTATGTCAGTGGGATTTTCAAAATACTTTATCTTCTTGGAATAGGACAACATTAGTTACTATAGTTCATCTAGACAAGACTCAAGAGAGTATAATATTCATACCTTAGCTGATCAAAGCAAGGTTCTTCAATAATGTTGCTAAAAAGATCTGTAATAGCTCTGAGCCTTGTTGCCTCCTTTCCAACATCTTGCTCAATAGGGAAATAGACCTGACAAGATTAAGCATACATAAGACGGCCATATTGGCAACCTTAAAAAAATGCAGACTCCAAGGTTCCAGTATCCTAGGTGCAGAGCAGTGGTGAAATTTGCCCTTTTGTGAGAAACATTGGTCAGTACTCAGTACCATAGAGAGACAATCAAGCTCAAAACAACAATCCAATCGCACCCCACTCCCTATGCCTCACATATCATCTAAGAGCAGATGCTATTGTCGATGTCGAAAAGCTAAAATTTCAGAATGTGGTTGTATCGAGTACTCTTTCTAGGGCTACACCCTTTAAGAATGTTTGAAGTAATTCATAGTATAGCCCTTCAGAGCAGGTAACTGCCTGGGATAATATTATCATATATAATGAAAGATTTCAAACTGTATGAATAAGAAATGCAAAAGAAAGAGTTGTGCAATACTTAGTACATATTAGCACCAGAACATAACCCCACCTCAACCACAGAATTTTCTTCAAGATCATTTTTCACGCGCACACTTCTAATGAAATTTGCACCATTAGGGATGCACATTACTCTTTCCTCGTGCCTTGCTTCCTCTGGCAGTGTCTGAGCAGACAGAGTATTGAGAAATATTTTTGATATATTAATTGCCTCGTCTTCTGACAAGTTGCCATGACAAAGTCCCTCAATGTGCAACTGCATGTGTGCAGACAAAAAGTGGGTTTATAGTGTCTTCAAATTTCAAAACAAGGTGGAATGGAACAACAAACCAGTAAAGGAATTTTTTAAAGGAAAATGGAAAAAGTCCAAGTTACTCCATCCTAGTTTGTCCTGTGTCCGGATAACCCCCTAAACTAATGTTTGGTACAATTTTCTCCCCCAACTCTTTCAGTTGGTCCAATTTATTCAAGGAGATGATAGAGAAAATCGTGTTTTGAGTTAGAAATAATACATTATGAATTTTTTATCACTATGTTTCGTACTCCCTCCCATTACAAATTGTAGGTCGTTCTGGTTTTTCTAGGTACATAACGTTTGCTACGTACCTAGATATCCATTATGTCTAGATACATAATAAAAGTTACGTATCTAGAAAAGCCAAAACGACTTACAATTTGGAATGGAGGGAATACAGTCTGTATCTATAGCGTCAATTTATTATTAAATTTCTTAACCTAACGAAGCAATGATAAAAAAATTTAAGATGTCTTTTTTTTTAACATAAAGTAAGATGACCTATGTCCACCTCACAAATCTGAAACTAAAACTAATCTTATATGCTGAGCAACAAAACAACAAATCTTGTAGAGCAAACTGGACCAGCTGAAACATTAGTTTGGGGGTTATCTGGTCATATGCTCTACTTGGAGGGAGTAACTTGAATTTTTTCCTTTTATTTAATCAGAAATACTATCCCAATGAATATCTTTCATCTACATATACCTTTTTTCCTCACACAATAAAAGGTCATAGAAGGATTGCAGGGGAAAAAAAAACAAAGTAGTACCTGGGAAAGGATCTTCGGTACAAATGCTACTAGATCAGCAAATGTCAGCTTCATAAGAAGCTCAAGTTTTTTATCAACCTCCCAGAACATTTCACGCAAGACTTGGAGCCTCAAGTAGGTGGAATGGCTCATAGGCTTAATGTTAGTATTCTTGTAAGCTCTTTCCAAATCTTCCTTGATGACCTGGTGATTAACACATTGAAACAATACATTAAATACCAAATGAGTAGAAGTTAATTAACATAACAACATGTGTTCTCCTGTATGTTCGAGAAAAGAGTTTATTAAACTGTTGGCACTTTCAGGAAATCTTTACAATTCTTCCTAAAACTAGAAACCGAATCCAAAACAATAGCATCCTCCTCTCACCTTGCCATTGTGTTCAAAATAACATCTGCTTGTAACAACCAACCAACTGGACATGGTTAAACAAGCATTTTTTTTAGGCTACAGGCTGTTGGCAATTCTAGCTCACTGGAAAATAACTACGACCCAGGAGACCAGGAATGAGACAACTAGCCACAAATTTAGAAGAGATAAAGCAATAAACAGCAATATGAGGACTAAGAGCATATCTTTTTTTATTTTACATTCTGACAGTCCTATCAAAAGAACAATGTTTGCTCCACATAAAATATTACCTCGAACCTATCTGTTTTTGGAGAAAAGGATCGAAAAGTAGACAAGATCTTGGACAGCAGGATGGGAAGCTTATCATTGTAACCATAAAGCTTTATCTCAAGTTTGCTACCAACAGCAGATATTGAAGTCTCCAGTTTAGCCACATAAGCCTGGGAAATGGAGAGTATAAATCAAATGAAAAAAAAAAAAAACAGATATGATAGATAAAGGTAATTGCAAACACCAAAGTGAAGGGGGAAAAAAAGGTAAGATGTGCCTTTTGAACCTTAAGTTCAGTTCCCTGATAGCTGATCACAGGAGCAAGACAACTAAATAGAGATCAAAAAGCTTTTGTATGCCAGTGTTCCATGACTATTTACATCAGGTCTAAATGAGCCATAAAAAAGAGCTTTCCCAAAACAAAATCGAATAGCATTTCATACCTTCAATCGCAAAAGTTCGTTCACAGTTTAATTTTTAGAATAATTTCGAAAACCTACAACCATTTGCCACATGCTGCAGAAAATTACAAGTTTTGATACCCATTGCAGAAACATTTGACAATTTTGACACTTTGTTGCAGAAACCTATGACATTCTAACCAGAACCATATTGCTGCGAGGTTATGAAGTCGTCCGATTAATTATGCACTACGGTTAATCGCCGCTGGTCACGATTAGTCAGGCCAATTGGTGCCATGGTAACTAGGGTCCATTAGCCGACTTGAAAACATGTGTGTGACACCATCAGCCCGCCTGTTACATGCCACATAGGCTGACAGATGGGATCCACAGTGAGAAAAACTGGCTTCTTGCAACTAAGTGCCAAAAGTTACAGTTTTCTGCAACATGTGCCAAAATACATGTAGGGTTCTTGAAATTTTACTCTGATTTTCAGGAAAAAAAAAAACTCTTGTGACATATTGTCAAGTTTCCATTAACAGCATAAAACTAGGATATTCTGCAGATATTCAAATAGTTTGGACCTTCCATTTACTGTAGCACTCATTGATACTTTTAGAATTCAGTTTATATATACTCCTTACAACAAAACAAGCAAAATGAAGTGAAAGTAACCGCAAATACAAATTTTAAAAAGATATTGAGAATGCATCAATCTACTAGGTAGATTTAAGTTACCATGTAGGCACAACAGTAGATTTATGACATAAAATCAGAGAATTAAACAAATTCAAATACCGACCTGATAAAGGACCTCATTAAGTTCATCTTTGAGAAGGCTTGCAAAGAGCTCTGTCAGGACAGAGTTTTCGAGGCTACTACAGCCATCCTTGATAGAAATAAAAAAGTAAGTGTTGGCACGAGGGACATTAAATGTCATGTCCATCTTATACCAGAGTTTTATGAATGGCTCATCCACAATGCAACAAGGGTTAGCGTCGCTCGAGGATCCAGGAGAGTTGGCATTTCGCAGAGTGAAGTCCCCTGGTATAAATTCATTCTTCCTAGGCAAATGTAAATTAGCATCTACTTGAACAGGATTTTTCCAACTTTCTATCAAGGATGATGGGATGTCCTCCTCAATGTACTGTGAACCAAACCAAGGCTCACATTGGATAGCTGCATACAACAAATTGCGTTAGAAATGCATGATGTAATCAAGCATGAATATAGAGTTAACTAACACTTGTTCTCATGAATGCAATTAAATAAGTGTCTAAGTTGCAACTTAATAACCAGCAGGGTGTTCTTTGATACAGTTACACAAACAGAATGAGCCCATAATGGGAAAATTATTTTAAGGTCAAGCATGGCAGAAATCAACGCAATGCTACAGAAACCCATGAGCCAGCAAGATATTGCGTCTCGGTGTTATTGACCCTCCTAGCTGCAAGAATGCACATGCAGAGATGCCCACGCAAATCAAGTTTCATATTAATGTGCATTACGTTAAGGATAAGGAAGAGTTTGAAGTAATTGAAGAGGTTTCCATAATGCTTATAGTTATTAATATTAGATGATAGATGAACAAAAGATGAATCTTTAGTTAAGGGTAAGCTTGCAGTTTGTATCGTGTAGTGCTACAAAATCCATATTAGCTAGTAAGATTTTGCTTTTACAGTTCAAAGATATCCCTGACAAGAATCTTTTATACCCAAGAGGAGCCTATCTGCCTATGTGACAACTTGAAAAAAGGCCTTATATAAGCAAGCATATTGCATAAACATATCCATTAGCTTGTCCCAGTAGCAAAGTGTTTTAAGATAAGAGAGTAAGAGACAATAACAATGTAGTAATGCCATCATAGACTGATTACCTTGGGATTGCTTATCAAATGATTTACTGAGCACGTCAACTCTCATGTTATCTGGATTGAAGAAGCTCAATGCATGCTTAACTAATTCTGGATCCCAGTCCTCATAAATATATTCTCCACAAACAATGTGTTTTTCAGAATAAAATAACATATTTTCTGTAGATAAGACTAGGTTAACATGACATTGGTACATATATAAACCAAAAGAAACAAATATGACAAGAAAAGGTTAGGACCTGCAAGATCAACTGCATAATCATCTGGAGGTTGCTCTTCTGCGAATCTGAACTCCATGTGTCCAATGTCCTGAAGTTCCTTGAATATCCATTCTTGCGGCTCAGACTGCTTAAGCAACTTTATGTATTGGTATACGGCACCAATGACCTCAAATACCTGCAAAAGGCATATGACGGCCAATATTACAAAAGGGTATGGCAAACAAATGAGCAACATACTAAACAAACAAAAGCTAACTTAAAAATACACTACATAGCACAATGTATCAATAGTGAAAAACACTAGATAGGTTCCCTCTGATAACACTTTTCTGGCAAACATGCAACTAGTTACAAAACATTTTTCCAAAAAAACAAACAATGAATATAAAGAAAAACAATATGTATAGGAACTTACTAAATGATTTTCTCTTTACCAATGTTTAGAAATTGATAGCAAAAGTTAATGAAAAGTTAAAAAAAATATTACTTCAGAGAACCCTGCAGATCTTTGCATGCAATTTTTGCAAAAACAGATCCATTTCAATATTTCTTCTATATATAAGGTATTGTCAGCTACATTTCCATTGAATCTTTACTGTCATAAAGTTTATAGATTCCGCAAAAATAGAATGGAGCACTCTGAGGAAAGGAAATGGAACTTCTTGCATGCAAAATATGTACAGAAACACTGGATAACCTGCATACATTTTTCAGTCCAGAATCAGTAAGGCGGATAGACATTTCAAAGATATAAGCATACGAGGACCGTTGTGATCCTCCACTACCAACACCAGCACTCAATGAGCTCGCCCAGCCTTTAGCTTTCAAGAAATAAAGTAAACTTCCCTTGCCCTCTGAAAATAGAAGCAAAATAGCAAGTTGTTAATGGCGATATATTAGAGAAGTTTGCTGTATGTGTGCTTCAGATCCACATTAAGCCTAGAAAATAACTAATTTCACAACACATTTCATTATTTTCATTACATTTTGATTATACAATTCAAAGAGATCCATAAAGAACAAAACATCTGAAAAAGGCAAAACATTTTCCATAAGGATAGCATTCTTGTTACCACAGGGGCCAGGGAGGAAAAACATTGACCAATATAGCTATGGAAAACCAGTCACTTGCTTAGCATTCAACTATTGAGGTACATCAACCTCATTGAAGTGCAATGGTCAAAAGAGAATTTGTTGAAAGCTAATTACCATGACCAAGGAGATGAGCTAAATAATCTTCTGGTTTCTTCATGTACTCCTTGTGCAAGCAAGGAAGTGTCCATGACAAGCAAAGGCTGTGCAGATCTCTAACAGCCTCCAACTTGTAGAGTTTCCCTGACTTCCAAAATGGAATTTCAGTCTTTGGGCCTATATCCAAATGAGGGCCAGGTTTAACCTTGCTAAATAACTCCATTGTCCAGCCTTCTAGAATGTCAAGGGGTTCTGAAACATGCAAAGAGCAAGAGCATTAGCACGTGGATATGATTTATAGTGAAAATATCTTTCTAAACAAATAAAGATTGAAGCCCACCTCCTCCAATTATAACCAATCTCATTGCTCCCCCATGGTAGTTTCGCATGTACATATGTAAAATCTCTTCTCTTAGATTGATTCCACTGCCCATTGCGTCAACTAAACTTTTCTTGTTTCCTATTGGATAATTAGATAATAATATATCAAAATTTCAGCCGCAAAGCAATTCAAAGAATATCAAAACATGAAAATGTCCACTTGATTGTGTTCAATAATACATCTAGATAGTGAACATACCCCAGGTAAATCTGTTCAAAGGGTGTCCTTGAGAGCAGGTATGTGACTGCAGTTGGTAAAGACGGCAGGTATCGCTTTGCAGAACTTGATTGAACTCTGATGTAATACAATTGCAAAGGAAACAATTACCATAATGTATAATAGTGTTCAAATCAATGAGCTAAAAAAATTAGTAGTAGTTAGCTAGAACAAGATAACCACAGACCTGAGTCAACTGCTAATATCTCACGGTCCATTGCTTCAGCCTTAACAAGGGGTGACACGAAGAATTGAGAGAATCTAATAATGGAATGAGAACTACATTTGTAAGTTTCAAACGAATTCTTATACGAAGGCGAAAGAATGAAGAGCAACAGTGACAGATAGCACCAACCTGTCTAAGGCTCCCTTCAAATGCTCCCGTTTAACCTCAAAATGGTAGCATGTGTACTCGGTTTCAGTGAAAGCATTAGATGCACCACCATGTTTGGACAGGTAACTGTCATACTACATAAAAAGGTCATCAAGTAACTCACATGGTCGGCGTCCAGAAGTTTCTTAGATATGCAGCATATAGCAAAGGTAAGTCATCACAAGCAACAAGTAACAACTGATATGAACCAATAACATGCAGAAGTGGCGAGGAATTTCCAAATTCCACAAATGTTTGCAGCACATCATAGCAGTCACATCATAACGCTATAGCAGATAAGGGGATGTGACTGATCAAGTCGTGTCACACATTAGCAGTGCTGCAACCTCTATTTGTTATGAATATAAAAACTTCAAAATAAATATTTTTGTGAGCGCTAACGCATTAGGTATCATGTTCTATCCAAATGATTGATTAGACTGTAACACATTTATACTGTTCCTGGTGTACTTTAACAGTACATAAAGGTAAAATGATTTCTAGTACTGTGATACACTGATACTTGGAAAGAGAGAGACTGACGTATCCACAAGCACCTTTCACAAGATGAGTAAGGATTACTCAGAGAGAGAATAAAAAAACTAGGACAACTGAGAAGAGAACACTAAATACACTGCAGACATTTTGTTTACCAGCAAAATTAAAGCATAAGGTAAGAAACAGGAGTGCTAAAGGCAAAGTGCAACACAAATTCTCTACAAGAAAGGAAGGATGGAGAAGAGTTAATTCATTATAAGATATGAAAACATTATAATGTGTATTAATCTCATGTTACATAAGACACCTACTGTCCCACAATGGCAAAACCGAATTTCATTACTTAACAGCAACGAAACTACAGAACTTAAGCCTGCACCATAATATTCCACAACTAAACAAAAGGCAAATGCATTGAAGCATCCAGGGCTAACAATGGGTCTCCCAGGATATTAAGGACAGTGTAACTTCAGCGACCAAACATAACTTAGTATTGATAATTGATAATTACAGAAGAATCTGTTGTTCCCACAATATTATCACTATGCACTGCAATAATTGGTATACTTTCATTTAGTACTACATTAAAAAATGTGAGCGTAACAAAAATTGAGAGAACTGATAATCTAAATGTGCAGAACTCCCCATAAAATTATGATGATGAAATGATGGCAAAAACATGCACAGTGTACAAACCTCATTTTCATCTGGAAATTCAGAACTCCCCATAAAAAGCATGTGCTCTGCAAAATCATACCACTCTTGAGTATGGGTATAAATCAGCATTCTGAATTAAAATTAAGATACAGCTCATAAAATCCAATCAAATCCAAATTTTCAGATAACTTCAAACAGAATAGTAGTTATCAGTTTCTTAGCTGGTTTGCATGAGCACGTATGTAAGAAAGGTATAGCCAAAGGACAAAGATTTCAAACCTAGAAAATGTGCTAAGCCCTGTGCCTTCTCAGGGTCAGCGAAACTGCCCATGCCAACACACATTGCTGCAGCAGCCTGAAATGCAATGTGCCATTTTGTAAGAATGAAGGCCAGGAACTTGTTCCACATCAGATCATGAAAATTAAGTCACCAAAAACAGCATGGTGCTTCCCATGCCATTAATCCCACAGCAAACCCGTGATATGTTTCGCCATTTTTTTTAGAGATCAAGAGCTATGTGTTCCACACCATAGGGCCCCATCAAACACGTCTTGGTTCAATACATAATTTGTATAATTCTGTTTTCAACAAATTACTCTTCACAGGTCAAGACTACCGACCAACTGAATTGATATCAGGTGCTAAAAACACACTAGAGATTCAACATTTATTCCACATGTTAATATCAAACTATTCCCAAATACGAGTAAATCAAGTTAGATCCCAATATGTTAACAGCACATTATCGTGTATTCGCGTTCACCGCTAATGCTAAGTTAGTAAAGGTAAAGCAATGGTTTAGCTTAGCAATAGAAAACTCATAGCTACCTTCTTAACGATTGGCTCAGCGCCACCCTTCTCATTCCTCCTCTTCGGCTCGCCCTCGTCCTCTTCCTCCTCCTCCTCCCCATCGTCGTCTTCACCCTCCTCGTCACTGTAATCTTCGCTGCCGTCGTCTCCATCCTCATCTTCCTCATCCACTTCCTCCATCTCCTCGTCTTCAGATGGTTTAGAGGCCTGAGGCGGGTAACCGTCGGCGTAGATCTCAGGGTCGTGGACGAGGAGGGCACAGAGGCCGTTGGCAAGGCGGAGGAGGCGATAAGACCGCTGGTCGTTTGGTGACTTGATCACCAGCTCGTCGTCACGCGACACCGCCGCCGCCATCTCACTCTCGCGGCCTCGCCGCCGCCGCTAGGGAGATACGGGAGGGACAGGAAGCTGCAGGGAGATACGCGGCGACAAGGCGACACTGGCAAAGAGGGCCGCCTCCTTGTTTAACTTCGCTATATATATTTTTTGTTTATTTGGGGATTAAATTAGGGTTTATAGGCTTCTACGCATAAAGCGAGAAGTCTAAATTACTTTCTCAAAAATTTTGGTCTATGTTCAGAACTCTAAATAACACTCCTTGTCGTCCAACCTCGCCTAAATTTCAAAATTTAACCAGTTATTCATATGTCCCTCACAATATAACATGGAATTCGTACGCCTTTAAAATATGATCCGGATCATGCGAATTGTTTTGAAATTTGATCATTTCAGAATTTCCCCAATTTCTGTAATTCCAAGGGCTCTTTTCACTGTTTGGGGCATGGGAAAAAGACGTTACTGCCTCTCCCATCTCAGGTACGTAACCTCATTCCCCTCACTAACAGGTGGGACACGCTGGTCAGATTCGTCTTCAACCTTTGGAGAGCAGCCACCGCGCGCCATCCAGGGGGCCATGTTTGCACAACTGCCTCACTTGCGACGCCGTCGGGTGCCACTGCGCCTTCACCGCGCCCTCGCCGGCCATGTCTGCACAACTGCCTCACCTGCCCCGACGCCGGCGACCAAGGGGCATGCAAGGCGAGGGGCAGGAGGAGGAGGCGCGGCGCGGGCGTGCACCAGGCACTGGTCGGCGGCGACCGGACCTGCCCCGACACCGGCGACGGATGCGAGGGGGCGGGAGGAGGCACGGCGGGCGCTGGCCGGCGTCGGCGGGACCTGTCCCGGTGCCGGCGACAGAGGGGTGCGAGAGGCGGGGGGGGCGGGGGCATGCGCCAGGCGCTGGCCGGCGGGGGCCGAGCCTACCGCGACGCTATCGATGGAGAGGCGTGGCGGAAGTTCGGCGACAGAGGCCGCGGCTTCGCGACTGCGGCGCCCTCGTGTCTCGCAGCCGCGCGAGAGAAGGGACGGGCCGAACGACTCTATTCGCTCGTTCTGCACAAGCCAAGACAAAGAGAACAGAGGGAATAGAAGGGAAGGGTAAAGAAGTCTTTTTGCCTAGCCTAAACAGTATAAGAATATTTCCAGAATTATAAGAATATATCTAGAATTATAGAAATAGAGAAAATTCCGAAACGGTCAAATTTGAAAAAAATTCGTATGACCCAGGTCATATTCTAGAAGGCGTGCGACCGTGTTATACTGTGAGGGGCATGTAACGGCTTAAATTTCGAAATTTCTCCCTCTCGGCCCCCTCTCGCTCTCGACGACTGGTGGGCGCCGTCGTCGTCGCTGCCGCCGCCGCCCTAAGCCAGGTGCTGAGGCTTTAGTTGGTCCCTTCGCCGGCGACGAGTACCCACCAGGTACTTCCACCCCTTCTCTTCTCTTCCCTTGCCTTCCCTTCAAGCTGAGCACCGAAACCCTAACCTAAAGCTATTAGCTATTTGACAAGCCTCTAAACTTCGAAGTTTTTGCAAAAATTATTGGGTGTTCACGTGTACACCCATGTCCCTATACTGGATCCGCCCCTGATGTGCAAGCATGTATTCTGCCGACTAACTTCGATTTCGTTTGCGAAGAGTATCGCGCCTGCTGGGCACGAGATGGGGATAGAGGATTACCATGTCATCGACCTCGTTGGGGAGGGCTCCTTCGGCAAGGTTTACAAGGGCAGGCGCAAGTACACTCGCCAGGTCAGCGTCTCCAGCCCCTCCAGTGTGCTGGACCCGTTGGATTTGGGCCCATCTGATGATTCGATGAACTCCTGTGTCTGCATTTGGATTTCATAGAGGTTGTTTTGTCCTGTTCTGCTTCTGATTCAGACGGTCGCCATGAAGTTCATTCTTAAGCATGGGAAGACCGATAAGGATATACACAACCTTAGGCAGGAGATTGAGGTAAACAATTATATTTTCTTCTACATTTGCTCCGTATTTGGGTAATTTGTTGTTAAACAAAGAATTGGGAACGGCTACGAATACTGTAGTTCTGGTGTTGGTGTCTGCAGTGAAGCAGCTATGCTTGCAACTGTTGTACATAGCAAATTAGCATTAAACAATGATGTTTCTTATCTCATTGTACTATCTAACTGCTTGCTGCTGTGCACAATTCTGTAGATCCTAAGGAAACTCAAACATGAGAACATAATTGAAATGATCGATGCCTTTGAAACGTCTCAGGAGTTTTGCGTTGTCACAGAGTTTGCTCAGGTACACAAGAACTCAATTAGCTTACCTTGTCCTTTCTCATCTTTGACTGGTTTCAATTGTTTGGAGCTGGCTAACTTCAGTGAAAATGCTTGTCTCAGGGAGAACTGTTTGAGGTGCTCGAGGATGATAAATGCCTTCCTGAAGAACAAGTTCAGGCTATTGCTAAGCAGCTGGTATGTACTTAGTTCTTCGCGCAACATAGCAGTCCAGTTGTTTTGGCGACTTCCCTTCATGGTCTCAGCACATTTCATTACAGGTGAAAGCATTGTATTACTTGCATTCCAATCGAATTATTCACCGGGATATGAAACCTCAGAACATCCTTATCGGGAAAGGATCTATTGTAAAGGTAATTTCTGTTCCATGAAACACATAATCTGTCAATGTGTTATCGGTGTTTTTCTTTTTTGCATTCCTAAATCCTGAAATTTTTATTAGGTGACAGTCATAATTTTTCTTTAATGTGTAATGTACAGTAGACCCTTCAAGGTGTTGCTGTAGATAATTTATTGTCGAATTGTCAGTTATTTGCTATACCTAATGTAAACACAACCCTACTTTTTCATCATTCAATGCGATTCCATCTGGTATGTTTCAATTTTTCAGTTAAGTTTCTTAATAGTATGATGGCAGCTAGATGTGGCTAGTCGTTTTATTAGAATGAGCTTTCATTTCAACGGCCTTGATTCTGGCCTTTAATGTTCACTTATCGACTGTTGCTTATGTCTTCAACTTGCGATTCTTATCCATTGCGCTACAATGGTTGAAATTCCATTTATTTTGTTTCTTGCCTATTTACAGCTTTGTGATTTTGGGTTTGCTCGTGCTATGTCAGCTAACACTGTTGTCCTGCGCTCCATTAAAGGTATCTATTCTTCATCTTCACATGCTAGCTGACATTTTGAATACTGTTAGACAGTAGTATGTCATGCATGTACATGGGTCAGCGCAAGGCTGTTTAGCCAGCCGGCCCTTGTGTCTGAATCAATTACACAGACAATTTCACGCAATCTCTCCTTTCATGGTATCACGAGTCTAGGCTATCGCATGATTTCCCTTCTACTCTTAGCGTGCGCCCTCTTCCGGGCGCTGCTGCTCCTCCTATAGCGCGCCCCCCTTCCCGGCGCTGCTGCTCCTTTCATAATCAATCACAGATCTCTGGATCGTAGAAAACCCTTCTGCTAACCACTTGTTACTTGTTGGTAGATCTGCTACATTCTGATACTCTGATTTGCTAAACAAACGTGATAGCAATTAGCAAATTTTAATGATCTTGTGATTAAGCTTTTAAGCTGTGTTGTTATATTTGTTATGTTTCTTAAATCTTTATCCTTTTGGCACATAGCTCATTTATGAATATGAACTCTGTCTACATTTCCTTCAAATGTTGGAGGGTTTTTTTTTTCCAGTGCAGAGAGTTTATCTCAAACTACTTTCCAAGACACATAGCTGTACACTGTATTTCTTTATATGAAATTGTCTCCATTGAATTGTGTTGGTCCTTATTGCATATTTGTAGCTCATTCAGGCATATACTACAACAACAACAACAACAATAGCCTTTTGTCCCAAGCAAGTTGGGGCTCATTCAGGCATATGCTATATTGATATTGATTGATCTTCCAGATATATTTTGACGATAAGCTTGCTTTTCCTTGCAGGAACACCTTTATATATGGCTCCAGAACTGGTGAGGGAACAGCCATATAACCACACAGCAGACTTATGGTCCCTTGGGGTCATCTTGTACGTACATTTTCGCTTTTCCTATCTAGATCTGGTTACTTTTGCAATCTTCTCGTACTAGTACGTTCTAGATGCTATCGTATCACATTCCTTGTGCAGCTGATCTTAATATACTGCTGACCAACATAGTTCAATTTGGTGCCATCTACTCTGCTTTGTGTTTGATTTGATAATCTATCTATTGAGCTAAATTTATTGTTTGGTTGATCAGGTATGAACTGTTTGTTGGACAGCCCCCTTTTTATACAAATTCGGTCTATGCACTTATCCGGCACATTGTCAAGGTTACCAGGCTTATTTAGTTATTCTACTTGTTATGATTGTGTTTATTAATTGTCAGAACTGATTATATGATTTCACTGATGTGTTAGGATCCTGTAAAATATCCAGATAATATGAGCGCAAACTTTAAGAGCTTC
>JAKNSH010097307.1:0-10700 GCA_027790015.1 Cymbopogon flexuosus
CTTTATTCTTGGTTGGTGGCACCAACCGAGAGTAAAGGTGCCCCGGGAATTTCCGCGCCGTTGGGCGACGGGCTTTATTCCCGGTTGGAGCCACCAACCGGGGATATGGTTCTACTATTCCCGGTTTCGAAAATTACCGAGAGTAACAGTGAAAAGTGAGCCGGGAATAGAAGTCACTTCTCTACTAGTGGTAGATCCGTTGCCGCCTGTGGCATCACCGGTGACCGGAAAAACGATCTCGCGGAAGGGGAAAAATAGATCCAATCCCTCCTCGAGAAGGACTATGCCAACATACCTCGATCTCAAGAGCATGCCATCACCGAAGACGACAACACATCCACCAACGATCCGGTATGAAGTAGGAAGCCAAATCGAAGACATCGAAATGGCCAACCAAAACCTATCCCTAATTATTATGGTGGAAAGGGAAACAAACGGAGAAAAAACCTAATAAAATAGTAGATCTGCTAAAACGACGGACCCCCGCTCCTCCTCACCACTGGCAAGGAGGCCGGAGGCGAGGGGAGCGGGGGCTAAGGCGGCGGCGGCGGCGGAGTCGCCCTTGGCGAGTCACCCATCGCGAGGGGTAGAAGGGCTAGCTTTTAGTTTGTTTATTATTGGACCAGATCTTGTTGGCTTGTAACTTTATCGTGAAGGAAAGTTGTACTCAAGTTTGGTAAACTTGTTTGGATTCATCCATGCACTTGTGCACCTCTTATCATGCATCATGTTTCGTACTTCATCATATTAAGCATGCATCCTTATTTATGTGTAGTGACCGAAAGTTAAGAAGTGATTGTTAATCAAGATCCAGAAGAGGGACAACCATCAGTGGAAGTTGGGTTCGATATTTGTGGTTCGTCGAAAGAACCTGTTAACTAACCAATGCAAGCATCGAGCATTCAACCCGTTCCTTATATTTACAAATAGTCTTGTTATTTGAGTCCCATAATGTATGCATTAAGTAAATAGGAGTTGGTTAGAAATCATTTGTTGCATGACTTACCTTGAATTTCCAATATTCTTCCTTGTCACCCATTAAGGTGTAAGTTGATTCCTCTAATGCTTATATTAGTAATGCTTAGACTTTGGTAGAAGTCGAATGATGATTTTATCATTTGTGAGAAATGGATTCACCTTTGCTCTTCTCCTCAGATCTGCTTATGGGCCGTGAGATTACAATGATAATGATAATATTAAATCGAGGCCGGGAGGTTAGTTTGCATTGAGAATGGAGTCTCGGTGTAGTGCTCTGCCTATGTCAACTGAGGATTGTTCGTTGTAGACCTGCTGATCAAGATTGAAAGTACTTAACTGCATGCCCTCGGTAAACCTAAGTACCTCGGCTATTCCATTATGGGAAAGGACAACCACGCACTGGGAGTGGAGAGATGGCGGGAGTAGCATGTACCCAACCTACTGGAAAAACCGTCAAGGACGGGGTAGGGAGGTGGAGTACTATACTCTCGGGTAGTGCAGACGCATTCACGTTTTGGAGGAGACGTGGGAATGGTTGATATATGGAGGTCATGGACCTGCATATATCATGCTTGTTACGGTTTACTCCAGCTGGATGTATATCGATTCGAATCGCCGTCTCTCTAGAATAGTGAGAAACTTGATCTTCGATCTTCATCATAGTTAATCAATGGAACATGGTTGCTCATGAATATGAGATGAGATGATATGTAATGATTAAAGAAGTGCTTGATTTAGAACAGGTGCAAATTGGATATTCATAATGAATTAATGTGGAGCTAAAATATTGAAAGTAAGGATCCACTATAAGTAAGCTTTTCTACAAAAGTTACTATTGCTTCAGACTTTCCTATAAGCAGCACATCCATGGAGTTGTTTCTTTTGTCGGGTAAGTCTTGCGGGGTATCTTCGTACTCAGGGTTCCGTTAACCCCTATTGCAGGTGAACCCTAACAGTAGTTAGGCTTTTTCCCCTGCCGCATGATGGTTCTGGAAGATGGAAATCAAGAGTAGGTGTGGTATACTACCATCAGTGGGCAGGATGATACTTTATGTAAGGAATAAACTTATGGTTTGTAATAAATGATGATTTGTAAACTTTGGAAAGTTGTTAATGTAGATGATTCGGGGTTCCCTGTGAACACCCGACAGACTACCAAAATTATCTTGTTCTTATGCATAGCAGTCAGAGGTCTTTAAGACAATGACAGGTGTATGTCATTTGGGCAGCTCTCATGCATATAATTTGGGCAGTTCCGCACATTGGCCGGTACTAAATAGTTGACCATTAGTATTGATTGGATGACCCAGTACTAAATGGCGTAATTTAGTCGGTACTAAGTGGTTCGATCTATGCTCAAAAAATAAAAAAATATTTCAAACCCCCGACAGACTACCGAAATTATCTTATTCTCATGCATAAGAAGTTAGAGGTCTTTAAGACAATCACAGGTGTATATAGGCCATATAATTTGGGCGGTTCTGCCACATTGGCCGGTACTAAATGGTTGACCATTAGTACCGGTTGGATGACCCGGAATTAAATGGCGCAATTTTAAGTTTGAACCTAGCTCGTACTAAAATGGCTCCGTACGTGCTAGCTTTAGGGACCGGACCAAAAGCAACCGGTACTAACGACCGGCGACTAAAATAGCACGTATGTTAGCACCTAATAAGGCTACATATGCAGGTGCCACACACACTGCGGGCATGCAGTGTCGCGGCCGTTCACACTGCACGCGTGCATTGCATGCTGGATGGAGTTAGGCCAGTTCACACCTCAGCGTCTACACGTACGTATAACGGCCAACAACGAGCTTTAATTTAATTTGCATGCCTCGAGGTCGAGGCTATATAAAGGCTCGAGACCGCAGCTAGCCAATGCAAGCACAGCAGCAGCAGCAGCAGCACAACGTACGAGCACGTACAGCAGCTTGAGCGATCCAACCAACTGTCGATAATGGCGCCTGCAGCTGCAGCAACCACCAAGCAGCAGCAAGGTGGGGAGCTGAGCATCCTGTGCATCGACGGCGGTGGCATCCGCGGCCTCATCCCGGCCAAGATCCTCGACTACCTCGAAGCCGAGCTCCAGAAGATCGATGGGTCGAAGGCGAGGCTAGCCGACTACTTCGACTTCATCGTCGGGACCAGCACCGGCGCCCTCGTCACCACCATGCTCGCCGCCCCGGACAAGGACAAGCGCCCACTCTGCACGGCCAAGGAGATCATCGACCTCTACCTGGAAGAGGGTCCCGCAATCTTCAAAAACGACCACAAGGCGTAAGATATACGAAGATCTCGATTATATTTTTGATGATGTGCATGCATGCAGGATCGATCGGAGTGTCAGAACAAATTAAGCTTCCTTTATCAAAAAATAAATAAAAAAAATGCAGGAATTGGATTGATGTGGTGCTGGAGGCCGTGCTGCGCTACATCAAGTACTACGATGGCAGCAACGAGTTCCTGAAGACCTTGCACGACATATTCGCCGCCGGGTCGGACATCGAGAGCTATCTCCTCCCGATCCTCGACGCGCTGTTACACGCCAAGGGCCTTAGCAGTAGCAGTGCAACTGACGACGCTGCAGCTGCCAACAACGGCGCCGATGAGGAGGAGGCGCCGGCGGTGACGACGGAGGACTATATCCAGGAACACGCTGAAGCCATCCTGCAGGCGCTGTGCCACTCGCAGGGTCTGGCGCTGGAATCGACGCCGCTTCAGGAGGCCAAAAAGGAGTTCGTCCAGAGCCTGCGCGAGAAGCTGCTGAACCCGGAGTTGGTCATGCACGCGCTCTTCCGCCCCAAGTACGACGGCAAGGGGCTCCGCAAGGTGGTCAAAGGGAAGCTCGGGAGCCACCGGCTCAAGGAAACCGTCACCAACGTCGTCGTGCCCACGTTCGATATCAAGCGCAACCAGCCTGTGGTCTTCTCCACCTCTAAGGTACTGTATGTAGTAGTATACGTACTAATATAAACTAGCTAGCTAGCTAAACCGGATGTACATGTACTGATGATGAATAATTCTGCTCATGTTTGTTTGAATACGTACGACGACAGGCGCAAAAGGAGCGGGTGATGGACCCCTACCTCTCAGACATTTGCATCGCTGCAACTGCTGCGCCAACATACTTCCCTGCCCACAACTTCGACCTTATAAGCATTATCCCACTAAATTGCAAAGAGTTTAACCTCATCGATGCCGGCGTCTTCGCCAACAATCCGGTATGTAATGTAGTTCACCTGAACTGAATGTTATTCGTCTATGATCACTTGAACTGATCGATGAATGTACTGTACGTACGACATGCAAATGTAATGTGTGCGCGTATAATATGTAGACCACCGTGGCAATGAACGAGGTGTGGAGGATGATCGACAGGGGCGACGAGCTGCCGGTGGAGGTGTCGGCCATGGACTGCAGCAAGCTGCGCATCCTCTCCATCGGCACCGGCGTGGTGAACCACTCGTACACCGCCGACGAGTGCAACTGGTGGGGTGTCCTCCCGTGGCTCAACCCGCTGATCGACACGCTCTCCTACTCCACTGGCTCCCTCGTCGACTACAACGTCGCCCTGCTCTTCAGGTCCCAGAGCTGTGAGGACAACTACCTGCGCATCCAGGAGGATCAGCTGGACGACCAAATTGGCCCCATGGACGACACGAACAAGAGCAACATGCAGAAGTTGATCGAGGTCGGGGAGAAGCTCCTGGAGAGGCAGGTGTACAGGACGGACTGGGAGACCAGCAAGTACGGGCCGGTGAAGGGCGCAGGGACCAACAAGGAGGCGCTCACCAAGCTCGCCCAGCAGCTGGTCGCCGAGAGACGCCGAAGGGGGGCTACTGCGCCGCAGCTATCACTGATGATGATGAGCGACACCACCGACACTACCACCGTCGCCGAGCCAAGGACCAAAAGGCTCAAGTCTACCTACGTCGTGCAGTAAGCGGCGCATGCGATGCGGCCGGGGTATATGTCTCTCTCTCTATACATATGTATTCGTTCCATAGTATACTGTATGTAACTGAATAAAAACTCTGGTCCATCATATATATCGATAGATCAAGGTCGTCATCAGAGGTCTGAAGCGTAGTACGTTGCTATATACTATATGTGTGTGAAGCTGCATGCATGCTGAGCTCAGCTGCATTCAGTATCGATGGATGGGTGTAAGCAGTACCACTCTACTTATAATGTGTTGGGTCATCATGAATATTAAATGTATGGGCAAAATGCACCACAGGTCCATTACCTTTCCTCTGGATCATATAGGTCCATTACCTTTAAAAGTGTATTTTTAGGTGCATTACCTTTTTCCTCTGTGTCATATAGGTCCATTATTACCTTTAAAAGTGCAGTTTTGGGTCCATTACCTTTCTTTAGGGTTCACCAGGGGTCCAAATCTGTCTAGAAGCAGGATGACATCCGACGTGGCTCTCCACGGTGGCTGCCGACTGCACCTGCACTGCTGATTGGGTGCTATTTTTGCTATTCATATTATAAATAAAAATAAAAAACTATAATAAATAAATAAATAATGAGCCCTTAAATTATAATTTCGTCCACATATTAAGGGCAAATATAATTAAAGTATATAAAATAATATTACAATAGAAAAATAAAGGAATATATTTAAATATAATTTTTAGCAACAAATATAGGATTCAAATTAAATCATATAACAATACTAAATTGAAGTTAATATTGCTGCGTGCATATTCAAATTAAATCATATAACAATATTTAATATGCACATAGCAATATTAATTGAGCTAATGTTTTGTCAAGACTTTACGTAAGGAGCCATAATAAGAACATGACCAAGAGTTTCCAATACCCATTTCAATCTTGTTTTTTTGCGCGATTGGATAATATCACTATTGAACAACTCTCTATCTCAACTCTCAGTCTTTCCACAGTTGGGGAAATCGACCCATTATCGTGTGAAAACATACGTGCGTGCATCAATTCGGTCAATCTGGAGGTAGAAGGACATGGGGAAAACAAGAAGAGTAAAAATAAGGATAGGGTTTCCAATGCAAATAATGTACAAATGATTTAGCCTGGGTCGGTTTAAACTGACATTTCGGTTTGGTTTATTCGGTTCATTAGAAGTTCATTTTTCAAAGATGAGAAGATGATTAGTTCATCAAAAAATGTAAAACCAACCATTTCGGTTTAAACCGAGAAACCGAGCCTAGCTTCACCACCTTGCAGCCGCTCGAAACAGCAACGCACGGAACCTTAGCCTCGAGCAGCAGATGCGGCGCCGGAGCCCGAAGCCACCTTCCACCTGTGCAGCACCGGTACTATGCGAAAAGAAGGCTTTAGTGACGTGCCTAACACAGACTCAGCCCAACAGGAGTCTGTAATAGTGTACAAGCGTCTGTAATAACACATTTGGGAATGGCTCGGTCTACGCGCATCTGTGATAGAATCTAACACAGACACGTGTACTCACGCACGTCTGTAATAAGATCAATTACTATCATAGACACGCTTTAGGTTACGTGTCTGTAATAATAAGGCCCATAACGTGTTAAAATCCGCTAAAACGGCCCATTTATGAGTTGGGCCTAGCGGAGTACACTTTTTTTGGGCCTGATATGGTCTGATAGAAATCCCAGCATTAATTCTTGGCCCTAGCGTTTTCCATCTAAACTAAATTAACTTTCCCAGCATTTGTAAGCAAACAAAAACTAGAAACAGGAACATAGCATGAGGATTCATATCCATTTTCAATCTAAAACTTGAAGGTTCATAGAATCTCTGAATTTCTTGTAGAAAAAATCGAAGGAATGTTCGACAGTTTGAACAACTTGAATTAAACATAAAGGTCCAAAATACATTAGTCTCCCTACAACTCACATCACCTAGCACCAGTAACACATCACAAGTGGTCGCACACCTCCAGGTGGCGTCACCACTTTGTTTTAATGGTGAGTTTAGCACCAACTACTACAGGAGTTACAACAATTGAATTGCAAACAACTACAGCATCAGGAACTTCGAAATCAGATCAGCAAACACTATTGCCACAACTATGATCATAATAACATGTTCTGCAGAAGGATTTTGCCAAATATTGAACTGCTGTTGGGGAGCTGCTTCAAGAAGAGGTGGCTGTTGGGGAGCTGCTTCAAGAAGAGGTGGCAGTTGGGGAGGTGGCTGTTGGGGAGCTGCTTCAAGAGGAGGTGGCAGATCATCTCTGAAAGCATTCCATGCTTCGCGAGCTTCTTGTTCTGTGTTGTATTTTTGGCAGCAATTCCCACGAAATTCATTGACTTGAGCATGTGCTAGGGGCCAGCTATTGTAGACCCCAGGTTTCTTCCCATAGAAAACAACATACCATGCCATAGCTACATAAAAAAATTCAGAAAATGAACATGTAAACAACATTGGCATAAGGCATGTGCTCAGCATAAAAACATCATCATTGGCAAGAGACAAAAGGTGCTCAGCATATATATAAACATCATTGACATGAGACAAATGTGCTAAGCATAAATATAAACATCATCTCCATGGGGCAAAATGTGCTCGGCATAACATCATTGGTATCAGGCAATGTGCTCAGTTGTGCTCTGCCTGACAGGCACAATGGAAAAAACATAATTGGCATAAGGCATACATCAGAATTGTGTGTGTTCCTTTGTTCTTCTTGGAGCATAAGTGTCTTTGATTGGCAGTGATGTATGTATTAACAAACTAATGACAAAGAGGAGTGTTTTTTTTCTCCATCTTTTACTGTGTCCGCATGAGGAACTGCAACACACCAAAGACATACTTCCTAGACATCTGCACCATCAACGATCTCACTTGGCTGCAATCTGACGCCCCCTATGTTAGCTGCAACAAGGTACAGTTACTTCGTTATCTGATCCATTGGTTCTCGATCCATTGGTTCTCGTGTTCAGAGCAACTGTGTTTCCTGGATTCGATGTTAGTGGGACTGTAGGCTGTAGTTCTGCATGGACATGGATTTGTATTGAATGCAACTGCTAAATGGGTGAATTATTTAGAGACTTAGAACTGCCTTACTTTCTTTTTCTTTTGATATATTCATTTGCAACTCCTTCGATAGTTTGTAAGACTTACGAATCATGACACACTTTATTATTGTTACTGTCTATAACAATAAACAGCTTAGAAGAGCTATGAGCCTATGAGCGGCTTCACCTGCTTATATTCCGTAGAGATAACGAGCAGGAAACAATTGATCACCAATTTTTTGATTGATGTGTGCCATCTCGTGTTTAGAAAAATATTTCTAAAAATGATGGAAATTGAGTTTAGTCAGCACTTCCAAACTGTGCTGTAGTTATGGATTAGTAATAAAAAAATATGGTACAAATGTACTTATGGAACTATCAAAATCCTGTGTGTTTTCAGGGAAAAAGGCTTATCACCTGCAGGCAATGAAAATGGACTGCTGATACCTTCTCAACCAGGAGCTTTGTAAGTGTGGGAAAATATTCCATTTCTATCTTATGTGACATGATAAACTCAATTTCGACCACTATGACCATCTTAAATTCGTTCCTTCAAGAAAAGTAATACTCCAACAAGGAAAATAATGATAACAATAGCTGGAAAGAACACTATGGTTTAATTGATTTCATCCGACGCCCCTTCTAATAAACTACCTAAAAAATTGTAGAGTACCTAAAACCTTTCCTTTCTGGTAAAGTGTAGCTATGAAACTATTTAACTTGGTGGCATACTACTGTTGTAAAGCTTATATTGTTCAGAATAATAATAGTAAGAGTAGTAGACAGAGCATGGGGATGGCCATAGTGTATTAAGTAGTGGCTCATGGAACGTTCTAAAAGCATCTTAGGCATTGATATGATATATCTGTCATTCTTTTGTGTTGTTTTACCGTTGGCTACATTTGTTCTGTCTGTTTCATTCTAAGGACAGCAGAAGAAAGCTATGCCCAATGATTTCCACAAGCCCATACCTCTTTCCGATGTAGCTGGACATTGCCTTATATGACTGAAAAAAAGAAATTAGTGAACAAAAGGCTTAGTTGTCTTTTGATTCGAATAGATAGGTACACTGTACTCATAAAGGTTAATAGCTTCAAGGGTATAGATTTTTTTCAAGGCTATAGTTCTATATGTCATGCCAGGTTCATTCTCCATGCTTTGTATATTTAATGCTTAGCCACTTAGGCAACCACGTGGCTTGCACTTCTTGCTGTTTTGTGATTGTTTCATAACTCAGTTAGAAAGAAAAAAACAGAAACAATCACATAGTAATCAGCATTTGGGCCACGCTTTGTCCCAATTCCTGGCTGATATATTATCTTTGATTTAGCCACTAAACATTTCTATTTCGGGAGGCAAGATCATGGTAGGGCTGCCAGGGCCACGCTTTGCCAGGGCGGAGGATGTCACCATACTGCAGAAATTTGGATTTAGACATTTAGTTGATTATATATTCCACTAACTTTCCTGTATGTATTGCTTCACTTTGTGGTTTATTGCCTTCCTTCTGCGGATATATGCCAATTTTAATCAAAGTGTTGTCTAATGCAAAAGTCTTCAAAAATGTATGATGAAGTTACTGATATCTGGCTTAAGTTGTTTTAGATAGTGCAAGAATCTTACTGTTGTATGTATATATAAGTGAGCATTAATTGTATGTACTTCTGTTAAACCAAGGCAATATAATCATGGCCATAACTTTGTCTAAAGAGGCAAAGTAGTGTAAATGATCGATATATGGCGCCCGAAGGGCACCTAATGTTCTAGTATGCTAAAAAATAAAAGATTCATCATCGACTAGGACAAATATATATGCTAAGGTCTAAATAGCCATGATCATCATAGACTAGGACATGTGCTCAGAGTAAGAAATCAATCATCATTGACTACGACAAAAGATCAGATTCAAAATCCCATCATCAAACAAAGCAATACATACATCATCAAAGCATCATGGAATAAGGGGTAAGATCAGGAGTGGGGGGTGGAAGTATCTTATACCGAACGAGGACTTGCAGGATCCACGTACAGCAAAAGCATAGGAGTAAGGGGTCTGCAAGCCTCCAGATCTGCAAGCCTCCACAAAAAGTACACAAATCAAACGACCTAGGGTTTGGGAATCGAAAAGAACAGGGATAAAGATGAGGAAGAAATCACTTGCCTTATGCGTGCTAAGATCCAAATCACCTGCAAAACAAGTAAATCGAATCAATGCAGGAGAGGAGGAAACCCTAGCGCGGAGAAGAGGGGAAGGAGGCGGAAACTTACCGGCGGAGAAACAAGGCGCAGAACCTGGCGGAGGAGGAGCGGCCGAATTTAGCGTTCCAAGTGGCGGTTGGGTAGGGTTGCACGCGCGGGGCGGCAGCTGTGCGGCACTACTGGCGCTGCTGTGGGTGTATTAACCCTGATACCCTCACGGCTACCTTTGGGTCACGTTCCTGGAGGCCCATGATGACAAGCTCAAAGCCCGAGAAGACACCAGCAACGTGGTTGGCGGACCTGCTCGGGCCCAAGGAGGCGCCTTGCCGCGCAAGGCAGTCTAGATAATAGGAAACTCGTATCTTTCCTGGATACACATGTTTGTAATTATCCCGTATCATAATCCTAGGATCTGTGATCCTGTCCCCCGACTATATAAGGCGGGCAGGAGCCACCCTACAGATTCACGCTATTCTCAAGGCAATACAATCCACAAAGGACACAGGACGTAGGGTATTACGCATCTCGCGGC
>JAKNSH010097638.1:0-24793 GCA_027790015.1 Cymbopogon flexuosus
GTGCGCAAAACGTCCAGGTTGCTAGTGGCTATATATTTTCCATATGAATATGTTCGAATTCGTGTTGGAGTCGAAGTCCATGTTTCCATACGAGTAGTAGAGGGCTCGGCGGCGAGGCTTAGTTTTGCTTTTCCTTTTTCAATGGCGCAGTGGAGTGTACGCACGACGGCACGAGCACGAGCGCTCGTATGTGGGAATCTACCGAGCTGGAGTTGGAGGCCAGCTCCTCGGATACGGTCAGCCACATCATCCACCGGCCCACTAACCAGGGAGCTGTGGGCTCACGGCCTTACGCCCCGTGCCTCTCAGCTCTCGTCAAACAAACGCCAAAGCGAGCCCAAGCGAGAAGGCTATGCCTGAAGCAAATCCCAGAGGAGGCTATGCCTGAAGCAAATCCCATTAGATCTTTCTTTTGTCTCCACTAGTAGCAAACTTTCTTAGTAGGAGTATTGAACAACAAAGAACTAGATTGGCATGAGCCAGAACCAGAAGAGCTCCAACCGTTCACTTGTGCAATTAAGGGCCTATTTGGATCCCTTCTTCTAAAGTTTAGTGACTAAAGCTTAGTCACTTTAGAAACTTAATTTTCCAATAAACTAACTAAAATATGACGAAAATACTATAATCCCATTTTACTTAAGAGGTACTAGAAGGTGACAAAAAGGTTTTAGTCAAGAGAACCAAACGGGTTATAACACTATGCCAGAATTAGTTATCTGTGATGTCTCGTTTTGTGACGCGGAAAAGAAACGCGTAACAGATAATCTATCTGTGACGCGGGGTTCACGAGACGCGTCACCAATAAGCTGCAATTTTTATTTTCCATTTATTTAGTTTGTTTTTCTTAATGAAATTGAAATTATTAACTAACAGAGCAAACACAAATAAAGAAACAACTTTGCTGACCATGATAGATTTTTATCTAGTTGGAAGAGTCCTCTTAATATTCATCTAGTCTTATATAAGTTTGGGTATATAGAAATACAAACAGAAAAGAGAGGATAGAGGATAGGCTCATTACATAAAAAAAAGATATGGAAATAGCCATAATACATAACAAAAAAGAAAAAAAGGAGCGGGAGAGCCAAATGAATCGAAAGATTCATGTTTGGTTCGGGAAGAGATCATAAAAATTGTAAACTTAATAGCAAGATAATCTACTTTCATTAAAAGATTTATTAGATAATCGAAAACAGAGGATCTTAAGTACTATTCGAAATTCGGAAGAATTGCGTAGAGGGACCCTTGAACAACTCGAAAAAGCTCGTATTCGATTACAGAAAGTCGAACTAGAAGCAGATGAGTATCGAATGAATGGATACTCTGAAATAGAACGAGAAAAAGCAAATTTGATTAATGCTACTTCTATTAGTTTGGAACAATTAGAAAAGTCTAAAAACGAAACCCTTTTTTTTGAAAAACAAAGGGCGATGAATCAGGTCCGACAACGGGTTTTCCAACAAGCTGTACAAGGAGCTCTAGGAACTCTGAATAGTTGTTTGAATACCGAGTTACATTTCCGTACGATTCGTGCTAATATTGGCATTCTCGGGGCCATAGAATGGAAGAGATAATTAAATTTATTAGGTTTTGAACTTCTACTTTTGTTTAGAATTTAGGCATTATTTTTCCCTTGGTTCCAAAAAAAAAATTAAAGAAACACTAATGGCAACCCTTCGAGTCGACGAAATTAATAAAATTCTCCGCGAACGTATTGAACAATATAATAGGAAAGTAGGGATTGAGAATATCGGTCGCGTAGTGCAAGTGGGGGATGGGATTGCTCGTATTATAGGTCTTGGTGAAATAATGTCAGGTGAATTAGTCGAATTTGCAGAAGGGACGAGAGGTATTGCTCTGAATTTGGAATCCAAAAATGTTGGGATTGTATTAATGGGCGATGGGTTGATGATACAAGAGGGAAGTTTTGTAAAAGCAACAGGAAGAATTGCTCAGATACCCGTGAGCGAGGCTTACTTGGGTCGTGTTATAAATGCTCTCGCTAAACCTATTGATGGGAGAGGCGAAATTGTCGCTTCAGAATCTCGCTTAATTGAATCTCCTGCTCCGGGTATAATTTCTAGGCGTTCCGTATATGAACCCCTTCAAACAGGGCTTATTGCTATCGATTCGATGATCCCCATAGGGCGCGGTCAGCGAGAGTTAATTATTGGGGACAGACAGACTGGCAAAACAGCAGTAGCCACAGATACAATTCTCAATCAAAAAGGGCAAGATGTAATATGTGTTTATGTAGCTATCGGTCAAAGAGCATCCTCCGTGGCTCAAGTAGTAACTACTTTCCACGAAGAGGGGGCCATGGAATACACTATTGTAGTAGCTGAAATGGCGGATTCACCTGCTACATTACAATATCTCGCTCCTTATACGGGAGCAGCCCTGGCTGAGTATTTTATGTACCGCGAACGGCATACTTTAATAATTTATGATGATCTCTCCAAACAGGCACAAGCTTATCGCCAAATGTCCCTTCTATTAAGAAGACCTCCCGGCCGCGAAGCTTATCCAGGGGATGTTTTTTATTTGCATTCACGCCTTTTAGAAAGAGCCGCTAAATTAAATTCTCTTTTAGGCGAAGGGAGTATGACCGCTTTACCAATAGTGGAGACTCAATCTGGAGACGTTTCCGCCTATATTCCTACTAATGTAATCTCAATTACAGATGGACAAATATTCTTATCCGCGGATCTATTCAATGCCGGAATTCGACCTGCTATTAATGTGGGTATTTCAGTTTCCAGAGTGGGATCCGCAGCTCAAATTAAAGCCATGAAACAAGTAGCTGGCAAATCAAAATTGGAACTAGCTCAATTCGCAGAATTACAAGCCTTTGCACAATTCGCCTCTGCTCTGGATAAAACAAGTCAGAATCAATTGGCAAGGGGTCGACGATTACGGGAATTGCTTAAACAATCCCAATCAAACCCTCTCCCAGTGGAAGAGCAGGTAGCTACTATTTATACCGGAACGAGAGGATATCTTGATTCGTTAGAAATTGAACAGGTAAAGAAATTTCTGGATGAGTTACGTAAACACCTAAAAGATACTAAACCTCAATTCCAAGAAATTATATCTTCTAGTAAGACATTCACCGAGCAAGCAGAAACCCTTTTGAAGGAAGCTATTCAGGAACAGCTTGAACGGTTTTCCCTTCAGGAACAAACATAAATATAGCATGTCTACTCTTATTAGTATAACTCGTGTTAGTAGAAGAGGAATCGTTGAGAAAGATTTTTCATTTGAATCATGCAAAATTTTTTTTTAGTTTTTAGTATAGTTATTTAAAGAATAGATAGAAAAAAGATTGCGTCCAATAGGATTTGAACCTATACCAAAGGTTTAGAAGACCTCTGTCCTATCCATTAGACAATGGACGCTTCTCTTTCGTATTTTATTCTTTCTTTTTTTTTTCATTTCTCGGAACAAGAGAAATAATAAAAAACTGTTAGACCGAAACTCTTTTAGGAAAGAAAAACAAATCCATATACCATATACAAATGGATGATACATATATCATAAAGAAGGAATATGGAGCAGGTAGTCAGTATCGAACCCGTAACCCCAAGCTTATGAACTTTGTGAGCTACCAAACTGCTCTACCTTCTTAGCGGGGAACTGGTGGATAAAAGGGGGTTGGATAGGCCCCTCTACCATATCTATACAAATAGAATAGTCCACTTATACAGAATGGTAAAGAGGGCTCTTCTACGATCATCAATTCGAGAAAACCGTACAAATATGAAAGAAAGGGTATTTTATCCTTACCAACTGGATCTTGTTGCACCCGGTAACAAACATGCATAAACCATTTCTCGAAGTATGTGTCCGGATAGCCCAAAGTCTCGATAGTTAGCTCTAGGTCTTCCGGTTAAAAAACAACGTCGATGAAGGCGTGTAGGTGCACTATTACGTGGTAGGGATTGCAATTTTTCTTGCATTTTTGTTTTTTCGCTCAAACTCAAAGGGGAAACTTTGCTTCTTATCTTTTTTTTTGAGGATCGACGAATCAAATGATATTTTTGTTCTAATTTCTGCCGCTTCTTCTCCCTCTGAATCAAACTTTTTTTTGCCATAATGTGCCGTTCCTATTATTACCAAGTATATGGTTCTAATCCTAGATAGAAAAATAAATAGAAAAAATCTAAAAAGGCGGATCCTCCCTCTCCATCAAGAGTAATGAACTGGGTTCTGATACAGTACAAAAAAAAATAACTAAATTAACCAAACTTGCCTGATGTTGAGGCAATCAAGAAAGCTGCATAAGTGAATATATAACCCACGGAAAAGTGGGCTAATCCGACCAATCTTGCTTGCACAATGGAAAGAGCCACGGGCTTATCTCTCCAGCGAATTAAATTAGCCAAAGGTGTGCGTTCATGAGCCCATGCTAAAGTCTCAATTAATTCCTGCCAATATCCACGCCAGGAAATTAAGAACATAAATCCTGTAGCCCAAACAAGATGTCCAAATAAGAACATCCAAGCCCATACTGATAAACTATTCATCCCAAAAGGATTATATCCATTAATAAGTTGTGAAGAGTTTAACCATAGGTAATCTCTTAACCATCCCATCAAATAAGTGGAGGATTCATTAAATTGTGAAACGTTGCCCTGCCATAATGTAATGTGTTTCCAATGCCAATAAAAAGTAACCCATCCAATGGTATTTAACATCCAGAAAACTGCCAAATAAAACGCGTCCCAAGCAGAAATATCACAAGTACCACCGCGCCCTGGGCCGTCGCAAGGAAAACTATACCCGAAATCCTTTTTATCTGGCATTAATTTGGAACCGCGCGCATCTAAAGCACCCTTTACTAAAATCAATGTAGTTGTATGCAAACCTAGAGCAATAGCATGATGAACCAAGAAATCCCCGGGTCCTATTGTTAAGAAAAGCGAATTACTATTCTCATTAACAGCATTCAACCATCCGGGCAACCATATGTTTCGACCTGCATTGAAAGCGGGGCCATTCGTTGAAGATAAGAGTATATCGAACCCATATGTCGTCTTACCATGAGCAGATTGTATCCATTGGGCAAATATAGGTTCGATCAAGATTTGCTTTTCTGGAGTACCAAAAGCAAGCATAACGTCGTTATGAACATAAAGGCCCAAGGTATGGAATCCTAGGAAGAGGCTAGCCCAACTTAAATGAGATATGATAGCTTCCTTATGGTCTAACATTCTTGCCAATACATTATCTTCATTCTGTTCCGGATTGTAATCCCTAATGAAAAAAATAGCTCCATGAGCAAAAGCCCCTGTCATGATGAACCCTGCAATGTATTGGTGATGAGTATATAAAGCAGCTTGAGTAGTAAAGTCTTGTGCTATGAATGCATAAGCAGGTAAAGAGTACATATGTTGAGCTACTAAGGAAGTAATAACCCCTAAGGAAGCTAGAGCAAGGCCTAATTGAAAATGAATCGAATTATTGATTGTATCATAAAGGCCTTTATGCCCACGTCCTAATCGACCCCCCGGAGGGGTATGTGCTTCTAAAAGATCTTTGATACTGTGCCCAATTCCGAAGTTAGTTCGATACATATGACCGGCAATGAGAAAAATAAATGCAATAGCTAAATGATGATGAGCAATATCGGTCAGCCACAAACTTTGTGTTTGTGGATGGAATCCCCCAAGAAGGGTCAGAATGGCAGTTCCCGCTCCTTGAGTGGTACCAAATAAATGATTACTCGAATCAGGATTTTGGGCATAAAGATTCCACTGACCCGTCAGAAGGGGACCCAACCCCTGGGGATAGGGTAATACATCTAAGAAATTATTCCATCGAACGTACTCCCCCCTGGATCCGGGAATAGCAACATGAACTAAATGTCCTGTCCAAGCCAAAGAACTTACTCCGAAAAGTCCTGACAAATGATGATTCAGACGAGATTCGGCGTTTTTGAACCACGAAAGGCTTGGCTTCCATTTGGGTTGTAGATGTAACCAACCCCCTATTAAGGATAGCGTAGAAAGAAATAATAGAAAAAGAGCTCCAGTATAAAGATCTTCGTTGGTGCGCAATCCAATTGTATACCACCACTGATAAACCCCAGAATAAGCGATATTCACTGGACCGGCAGCACCTCCTCGAGTAAAGGCTTCCACGGCGGGTTGCCCAAAATGAGGATCCCAAATGGCATGAGCAATAGGTCTTACGTGTAAAGGATCCTGTATCCATGATTCAAAATTTCCTTGCCAAGCTACATGAAACAGATTTCCGGACGTCCATAGAAAGATTATTGCTAACTGCCCAAAGTGAGAAGCAAAAATGTTCTGATAAAGACGTTCCTCAGTAATATCATCATGACTTTCGAAATCATGTGCGGTAGCAATACCAAACCAAATACGACGAGTAGTGGGGTCCTGAGCTAAGCCTTGGCTAAACCTGGGAAATCTTAATTCCATAATGCCTTTCAAATCCTCCTAGCCACTATCCTACTGCAATAATTCTCGCTAAGAAGAATGCCCATGTTGTGGCAATTCCACCCAGAAGGTAATGGGTTACTCCTACAGCACGTCCTTGTATAATGCTCAAGGCTCTAGGCTGAGTAGCAGGAGCAACTTTTAATTTGTTATGAGCCCAAACGATAGATTCAATGAGTTCTTGCCAATAACCACGGCCGCTGAATAAAAACATTAAACTGAAAGCCCAGACAAAATGAGCGCCTAAGAAAAAAAGACCATATGCAGATAATGAAGAACCATAAGACTGAATTACTTGGGATGCCTGTGCCCACAAGAAATCTCGAAGCCAACCATTAATCGTAATGGAACTCTGCGCAAAGTTTCCCCCTGTGATATGAGTTACTATCCCTTGATCACTTATAGTACCCCAAACATCCGACTGCATTTTCCAACTGAAATGGAAAATGACTACCGAAATAGAATTGTACATCCAGAATAGACCTAAGAAAACATGATCCCAGGCGGATACTTGACATGTTCCCCCTCGCCCAGGTCCGTCGCAAGGGAAGCGAAAGCCAAGATTTGCTTTATCAGGTATCAGACGGGAACTGCGAGCAAATAAAACACCTTTCAAAAGTATTAATACAGTCACATGGATGGTAAATGCGTGAATGTGATGGACTAAAAAATCTGCGGTTCCTAATGGAATAGGTAACAAAGCTACTTTGCCGCCTACAGCTACTAACTCGCCGCCTCCCCACGTTAAGCTGGTACTTGTTGTTGCACCAGGAGCTGTTACGCCAGGCGCGCCAGCATGGATATTTTGTATCCATTGAGCAAAGATGGGTTGTAATTGTATGGCGGTATCCGAAAACATATCTTGGGGACGGCCTAAAGCACTCATGGTATCATTATGAATGTACAAGCCAAAACTGTGAAAACCCAGAAATATACATACCCAGTTAAGGTGGGATATGATTGCATCGCGGTGTCTAAGGACGCGATCTAATAGATCGTTGTATCGAGTAGTTGGATCATAGTCTCTTACCATAAAAATGGCTGCATGTGCAGCAGCACCAACTATTAGAAATCCGCCAATCCACATGTGGTGTGTGAACAAGGAAAGTTGTGTACCATAGTCAGTAGCTAGGTATGGATAGGGGGGCATAGAGTACATATGATGAGCTACAACAATAGTTGTAGAGCCTAGCATAGCTAGGTTAAGAGATAATTGAGCATGCCATGACGTTGTTAGGATTTCATAGAGACCTTTATGGCCTTGTCCTGTAAATGGGCCCTTATGAGCCTCCAAAATATCTTTAAGTCCATGACCAATACCCCAATTGGTCCTATACATATGACCAGCGATCAGGAAAAGAATAGCAATAGCTAAATGATGGTGTGCAATATCGCTCAACCATAGACCACCGGTTATTGGATCTAGTCCTCCGCGAAAACTAAGAAATTCCGCATATTTGGACCAATTCAAGGTGAAAAAGGGAGTTGCTCCTTCGGCAAAACTAGGATAAAGTTGAGCCAAAAGGTCGCGATTCAAGATAAATTCATGAGGAAGTGGTATCTCTTTAGGATCAACCCCAGCGTCGAGAAATTGGTTAATCGGTAAAGATACATGGATTTGGTGTCCCGCCCAAGAAAGAGACCCAAGTCCTAATAACCCCGCTAAGTGGTGATTCAACATGGATTCTACATCTTGGAACCAGGCCAATTTGGGAGCGGCTTTGTGATAATGGAACCAACCGGCAAAAAGCATTAACGATGCAAAAATCAATGCACCAATTGCGGTACAATAGAGTTGTAATTCACTAGTTATTCCGGATGCTCGCCAAATCTGAAAAAAACCAGAGGTTATTTGGATTCCTCGGAAACCCCCGCCTACATCACCATTCAAAATTTCTTGTCCTACTATTGGCCAAACTACCTGAGCACTGGGTCCAATGTGAGTAGGATCGCTTAGCCATGCTTCATAATTGGAAAAACGGGCACCGTGGAAGTACATGCCACTCAACCAAAGAAAGATAATGGAGAGTTGGCCGAAATGAGCACTAAAGACTTTTCGGGAGATCTCCTCCAAATCACCGGTATGACTATCGAAATCGTGAGCATCAGCATGTAGGTTCCAGATCCAAGTGGTAGTATCGGGGCCCTTAGCTATTGTTCTTGAGAAATGCCCGGGTCTGGCCCATTCCTCAAAAGATGTTTTTACAGGATCCCTATCCACAGCAATTTTAACTTCTGGTTCCGACGGACGAATAATCATTAAGTCCTCCTCTTTCCGGACAAGACATACAAAGAGACCCGCCAACTGTCTTTTTATTGAATCTTTTAAAAATAGATATTATGATTAGTCCTTTTCTTTACTATCTACCGTCCTTCTATTTTTTTTTTTTAGTTATTCACTGGAGCAATTATATATTGAAGTCAATCCGAGGCAAGTGTTCGGATCTATTATGACATAAGGATTAGGTGCCTAACGGACATAGGTTATTCTGGAAAATTATTTCCCGACATAACAAAAAAATCTTTTTTTACGTTTTAATTTAAGAAGCTAGTGTATTTTTTTTTTTCTGAGGGTATAAGCCCCTATCAACATCTACTTTCCTTGAGTGAGCATAAAATAGATTTTTTGATTCGATTCCAAATTCCAAGATAACTCATTAGAATTATTAATAAGACCGTCCTGATATATTAGGTAGGAATATTTAGATTGCCGACTTTTATGTACTTTATTACTTCTGTTCCAGAGTCTATCCCTATTGTTTATCCTTATGAAATATGATATAAAATTGAAGGTAGAAGAAAGGGATATAATGAAATTCTTGATTTGATCTTCAACCAAACCACCCTTTTTATGAAAATGGAGAGTGGTCTTATTCAAATTCAAAGCGCTTCGTAATCTTTAACCAGTTCTGTGCTTCAATATAATTTCCTGGAGTAAGCGCTATAGCTTGTTTCCAATACTCAGCAGCTTGATCAAACCAAGCTTCCGCAATTTCCGAATCGCCCTGTAGAATGGCCTGTTCTCCTCGGTCGGAATAGGCAGTTCCTTTCCCTAGAACCGTACTTGAGAGTTTCCTACCTCATACGGCTCAGAAATTGCTATCTTAATTTCCCCTATCTTAACTGAATTCGATTTATCAAAAATCAATCCAATTTCTTCTTGGGTTAAGCAGAAGAAGTTAATTACCTAAGTTTCAAACCCTAATTTTGATCAATAATCAGTTTGATCTTTTCTCCCACCTTCAGAAGAATGAAGCATAGATAGACCTATATCCTTCGTTCGAATTTTCTGAAAGGTAACTATCTCGGTTTCGTTTCTTTCATATATGAAATTTCTATAGAATCCTGGAAAAAGACCTTTTTCCATAAGAAAGAAAAAAGAACTTACTATCTTTGGGATCTGATACTACACCGCTGCTTAATCCCTTAGTGGATCGGCTTTATTACATAAGCGGATTCCTAAATTTTTTCCCATATCGTGGTATAATGAAGCAGTTTTTTTTTTTAGTTGTATCGACCCAGTCGCTCACTAATTGATCTTTACGGTGTTTTTTCTATCAATTTCAGCTTTATCCATAGAATAGTAGTATAGGCTCTACTTTCTTCCTATTTTGATTCTCGTGAAGTGTCCTTCCTTCCTACAGCTGATAGGGTAAAATCGTTGTTTTGACGATCCCTATGTAGAAAGCCCTCTTTTCTAGTATTCACTAGAAAATTTCCTCCTTTCTTTTTTTTTCTTCTTTCTATAGTGGAGATAGTCGCACGTAATGACAGATCACGGCCATATTATTAAAAGCTTGCGGTAAGAAGGGGTTTCGTTCTAGCGCCCGGAAATAATATTCCAAAGCCTTTGTATGCTCTCCATTGCTTGTGTGTATAAGGCCTATGTTATATAGTATATAACTTCGATCATAGGGATCAATTTCTAGTCGCGTAGCTTCATAATAATTCTGCAAAGCTTCCGCATAATTTCCTTCGGATTGAGCCAACATCCGTTACGGTCGTTCATTCTATTCAAAAAATCTCCGTTCCAAAACCGTACATGAGGTTTTCATCTCATACGGCTTCTCCCTTCTATACTCTCATACGGCTTCTCTCTTCTATACTTCTCTCTTCTATACTTCTATACTTCTCTCTTCTATACATAGTACTAAGCGAAAAATCTATAGAATAAAAATAGAATTAGTCCCATCTCATTATGGACCGAAGGGGGCTGGTATTTTTCCAAGAAATCTCTAGCCAACCTTCCCCCAAGAGGTTTTTCTTAACACCAATGAATTATATTAATGCTAGAGGAAAACGATAGCTCCAAGAATTTCTTTGTTCTCAACGCCTCCTATTTAGAGGAATTAGCCACTTCAACGACCTTTGATGGTTATAAGGGTATCCAAAGTACAAACCTGATGGTTGTTTGTTATCCCAACCATTCTTCCCAACCCTGATACCAATCAGGAAAGGGCTAATTTCTAACAAAGTTTTTCTCTTGTTGATTCCTATTTCGTGGTGTAGTGCTTTTCTCCCCTATGCTGCCTATTGGTACTAGTAGAGTCGGATTGGCCTGTAATACAGAACAGAACCTATCCTGTAGGTGTAACCTTTCGCTCAATACTCAAATCTACAATTGAAGCATCTGAGGCCACATCAATCGAGGATACACGACAGAAGGAATTGTTAGTTCACCTCACCTTCCCCAAGCGCGGGTTTCCTTTACTAATTTTGTTCTCTCTATGCGAACCCTCTCTCTTTCTCGTAAGAATGAGATATAGGTAGGGCTAAAAAAAAAGAGTCAAATCGCACCATCTCTATAATAAGTAAATGCCCTTTTTTCCCCGGAGGTTGTCGGAATTATTTGCAATAAAATATTGGCTACAATCGAGGAGGTCTTATCAATAAAATTTCCATTTATACGGGATCTAGGCATAATTCCCAACCCATTCTATATAGAATTCTTTTCATTCTATCACAAAATAACATAAAAACAAAACATTCGATTCTTATAAATCAATCCATATGCTCTAAATGGATAAGAGAAGAGAGGTATGGATTTTCCGCTCAGCTCAAATTGTCTCCTTTTCCTTCTGTTTGGACAAGAAGAGATATGAAATATTTGACTAAGACTGGATTTCATTCCACTTTCCTTTTTCTCAACAACAACTTCTCTCATCAGCTATTTCGCGTTTTCAAAGTCATTAATTGCCCCATACCCCTTTTATGTTTAGATTGTATGGCGTAATGTACTGTACCTTATGCAAATAGAATTCTAGGGTTCCTTTATTTTCTTATGGAATAAGAAGAATTCTTCCATTCTCTTTTTATTTTGGTTTTCCCCAAAGAAAAACTTTTCGAGGGAGCTGAATTCCTAGTAAAAAAATACAGGATCCTTCCGCTTAGATGAAAAGGAATTTTTCCATCCAATCCAATAGAGCCATGGAATTCCCGAGCCGTTGTGGCTGTACCTGTACTGCAGGAATACGAAAACTCGCTATTCACTCAGTTTATTTTCCATAATAAGATTATGTAGGAGAGATGGCCGAGCGGTTCAAGGCGTAGCATTGGAACTGCTATGTAGACTTTAGTTTACCGAGGGTTCGAATCCCTCTCTTTCCGTTTCTCTTAATTCATCAATGTTAGCGATCACAATGTATCAAATTAAATAACAATTTATTCCAACAATAATACCTTTAATTAATAGAAATTCTCTATAGCAAATTACTGTGGTATATAAAATACACATCGAGGAAATAACAAAAAAGAAAAAAGGATCCTAGGGTTAATCTATTTCTGCTAGGTGAACGGGAAAATACGAATGAAGAGCCTTAGGTCGATTTAGTTCGGGGAAAGGGGAAGGGGAAAAAAATTCTATGAACCTTTCCTTTTTTCGTTAAGTTCAAGTCTGGCGAGAATAATATTCTACAACTAACAACTCATTTATTTTGAGACCGACCCACTTCCTATCTAGAATTTTTTTTACTAGTCCTTTATATTGCAATGTGTCAACCGTCAAATGCTTTGGTAATTTGCCCGGATCGGATGAAGCAATATAATTTTGAACCAAACGTTTTGATCGTTGGTTATCCTTCGTAGTAATAATATCTCGGGGTTTGCAACGAAAGCTTGGTATATCAACTATACGACCATTAACTAAAATATGTCTATGGTTAACTAATTGTCGGGCCCCAGGAATGGTTGAAGCCATACCCAATCGAAAAAGGATATTATCCAAACGCATTTCAAGTAATTGTAGTAAAACCTGACCTGTGGATCTTTTTGCTTTTCCAGCGATATGTACATATCTAAGTAATTGTCTTTCTGTCAGACCATAATGAAAACGCAATTTCTGTTTTTCTTGAAGACGAATACGATATTGCTCTTTTTTCCCAGAATGGAATTTCTTTTTCTGATTACTTCCGGATTTAGGCGTTTTTCTAGTGAGTCCTGGTAAAGCTCCCAGACGGCGTATTTTTTTTAAACGAGGCCCTCGATAACGGGACATGAAGACTCCTTTTTTATTTTATTGAAATTTCATTTTACACAATAAATTTCGTTCTATTTACATTACAGAATACAGCGAAATTCAAACAGAATTAAACTAAAGGATAAACAGAGTAAAATCTACTAAAGTAACACAAAAAAAGGAGTAACACAAAAAAAGGAATTTCATCAACATCTGGATTTTTTGTATATATATTATTTATTTTTATGCTTTGTATCTAGCAAAATTGTAAGGTAAAACGACATAATAGACCCTGGATTCCCCATTTAATTCGGAGAAAAAGAGAAATTCTTGTTCATGGAACATCGATAGAAAAAAAAGCCGACTATCGGATTTGAACCGATGACCCTCGCATTACAAATGCGATGCTCTAACCTCTGAGCTAAGTGGGCTTACATAACAGAAATAGTGTAACAAATAAAAATATATATAGGGAATCTGTAAAATGTCAGATCTTAATTATTAATCTTAGTTATTAACTAGTTCTAAATTGGAAGTTCCACTTAGAAAAAAAAATACTAGAATTTCATAAAGATAAAGTTAGCTTGATATGCTTAACTAAATGATATTCTTAAATAGGATTATAGAATTTATTATGATATTCTTAAATAGGATTATAGAATTTATTGAACTTTCTTTTTATTTCTCTAATTCGCAAATGGATTTTTCTAATAGAATCTATTCCAAATTCTATATTGAATTTGATTTCTGATATTTTCAATTTGATATGTCTCGGACGAATAATCTAATACATAGAAAAGAAGAATATATATGAATAATATAATAAAGAGAAAAAATCTCTTGGCATTTTCATTTGATCATTATATACATTTTTGAGATATTTGGTTTTTTTTTTATTTGTTAATAATTTAAGGATAAATAGTTCACTAAGGAGAAGATAGAATCATAGCAAATGAAATTTCTATTTCTAATTCAGCTTAGAAAAAAAGAACGAATATCAAGCGTTATAGTACGATTTTGAATACTCTAAAAAAGGAAGGAGGGAGGCGGGAGAGAGAAAAACTTTAGGATATATTCATTCCGATTGAATTGCAAATATATCAACGATAAAATCAATTCAATTCTGAATTGCAATAAGCGAGCGGGGTGTCTCAAATAGAGATGAGTTGCTAGACTACGTCGAATAATGAATTCAATGATTCAAAAAAAAAACGAAAAGATGGATTAAATTATACAAGGAATCCTGGTTTCAAAGAAAAGTAAAATGGGGATATGGCGAAATCGGTAGACGCTACGGACTTGATTGTATTGAGCCTTGGTATGGAAACCTGCTAAGTGGTAACTTCCAAATTCAGAGAAACCCTGGAATGAAAAATGGGCAATCCTGAGCCAAATCCCTTTTTTGAAAAAACAAGCGGTTCTCAAACTAGAACCCAAAGGAAAAAGGATAGGTGCAGAGACTCAATGGAAGCTGTTCTAACGAATCGAAGTAATAACGATTAATCACAGAACCCATATTATAATATAGGTTCTTTATTTTATTTTTAGAATGAAATTAGGAATGATTATGAAATAGAAAATTCATAATTTTTTGAGAATTATTGTGAATCTATTCCAATCGAATATTGAGTAATCAAATCCTTCAATTCATTGTTTTCAAGATCTTTTAAAAAGTGGATTAATCGGACGAGGATAAAGAGAGAGTCCCATTCTACATGTCAATACTGACAACAATGAAATTTCTAGTAAAAGGAAAATCCGTCGACTTTATAAGTCGTGAGGGTTCAAGTCCCTCTATCCCCAAACCCTCTTTTATTCCCTAACCATAGTTGTTATCCTTTTTTTCTTTTATCAATGGGTTTAAGATTCACTAGCTTTCTCATTCTACTCTTTCACAAAGGAGTGCGACAAGAACTCAATGAATCTTATGCTATTCATTAAATAGATGATTTCTTTTTTATTTATTAGAGTATCGGAAAGGAATCTCGATTATTAATTCGATTTTTTTAAGTATTATTAAGTAAGCCATCCACAATGCATAGGACTACCCCTACCCATTTCCTAATTTTGAATGGAATACTTTATTGATTTTTTAGTCCCTTTAATTGACATAGATGCAAATACTTTACTAAGATGATGCACAAGAAAGGGTCAGGATAGCTCAGTTGGTAGAGCAGAGGACTGAAAATCCTCGTGTCACCAGTTCAAATCTGGTTCCTGGCACAGAAAAAAAGGATCTACCGAATAGATATTGATACAAATATTTTGAGATGGATTGGGGTAAATATTCATTAAAAATCTACTTAGTCTAGAGACTTAGTCTAGAGTAACTAGAGTAATAAGTAGATAAATCTCTAAACACTTCTTTTTCTTAAAAAAAAAAGGGGTTCAAATCTCTGGTTCTTTTCTTTATGGTATATAAAGAGGTGAGATTAGGTGCCCTTTTCTTCATTTTGCATTTCTTATTAATTTTGTATGCCGCTATTCTGAAGAATATTTTTTTTATTTTTGCTTATCCTACTTTCCTAGTTGTTCTAAGTAATATGCGCGGTACAAAGTTCGTGGTAGGAACTTCTTTGAGTCATTGTATTTTTCTGTTCATACGAAGGAAACAAATATGTGATTTTCAAAATTGGAAAATAGAAATGAAGCCCTTTTTGTTCAGTCTATCTGGACCTTTTTGTATAATAGGAATTAATTAGAATATTATATTCTAAGTATTTCGTTTCGTCTAGGAACAGAACCTCAAAATATTCCTTGACTTGAATAAAATCTGGAATTGTGTTGTATAAGTGAACATGAATTTATTATCACTCAATGAGCATCTTGTATTTCATAGAAATTGGGGGTTATATAGTCCTTACGTAAGGGCCAGCCTATCCAACTTTCAGGCATTAAGATACGTTTAAGACGTGGATGATTATCATAATAAATTCCCACCATATCATAAGATTCGCGTTCTTGAAAATCGGCACTTCTCCAAACCCAGAAGACAGACGGGATTCTAGGATTATCCTTTTGGGCAAAGACTTTTATGCATACCTCTTCTGGGTTATCTATACCATACTGTATTCTCGTAAGATGATACACGCTAGCTAAAGATCCACCGGGTGCTACGTCATAAGCACATTGGGAACGTAAATAATTGTAACCATATACATATAAAATGACAGCAATGGAATCCCAATCCTCCGCTTTTATTTGTAAAGTCTCGACTCCTCGATGATCGAAGCCCAAAGACCTATGAACCACGTCATGTTTAACTAGCCAATTAGATAACCAACCCTGCTGCATTGTCTTGATCTCTCCCCCTTTGTATAAATATTTCACATTTCAAATGCAAGTTTGAAAGATTGCACTGCTCTTTCTTTTTCTGCACAAAAGAACCCCTCCTAATTCACTAATTTGTAGGAAGATACTGAACTTTTGGATTTGATAAAAGTTTCAGAAGATATATCTAAAGTAGATGGTGATTGATAGAGCAATTCTTGTTCGTAAGTTCCAGTGTGAGTACTGCGCCGAACATGAAGTTTGTGACGGGTAGTAAAAGATCTATTTTTCTTTTGATTTTGACATAGAGTTCGATCCTCAATTATTTCTCGCGCTATCTTCTTACGAAGTTTTGTTAGGGCATCTATAACAGCCTCTGGTTTAGGCGGGCAACCCGGCAGGTAGACGTCCACAGGAATTAACTTATCAACTCCTCGAACAGTACTATAGGAATCTGTACTGAACATGCCCCCTGTAATAGTACAGGCTCCCATAGCAATGACGTATTTCGGTTCAGGCATTTGCTCATACAATCGCACTAAAGATGGAGCCATTTTCATTGTTACCGTACCAGCTGTTAAAATTAGGTCCGCTTGTCTAGGACTTGATCTTGGTACCAATCCATAACGATCAAAGTCGAATCGTGAGCCTATTAATGAAGCAAATTCAATGAAACAACAACTGGTACCATATAGAAGGGGCCATAAACTTGAGAGTCTTGACCAATTCGAAAGATCATTTGGTGTAGTTGAAATAACGGAATTAGAACTTGTTTGGTCGAGTAACGGAAACTCAATCAAACTCATAATTGTCTCAATGGAATCTTTTCCTTCTATTTTTTTTTTTTCTGAATATTCAGTTAAGACCATTCCAAGGCTCCTTTTCGCCATGCATAAACTAAACCAACAACTAGGATAAGCACAAAAATGAAAGCTTCAATAAAAACGGATACACCCAATACGTCGAAACTCATTGCCCAAGGGTAGAGAAAGACTGTTTCCACATCAAAAACAACAAAAACTAGCGCAAACATGTAATAGCGTATTCGGAATTGTAACCAAGCCCCCCCCATGGGTTCTATACCCGATTCATAACTAGAAAGCTTCTCTGGTCCTTCACTAACCGGGGCTAAAAGTCCTGAAATCCAAAATACCAAAATAGGAATAAGGCTTGCTATTATTAGAAATGTCCAAAAAATATCATATTCGTGAAGCAGAAACATAAATGTACTCCCATTAATGTGGAATAGGCGGAACTGAATTAGTCAATTCAAGTTGACATTGTCAATTTATCCAGAACTTCTCTCTTTTCCTCGGTGAAACAAGAATCTGTTTTGCTCAAACCAAAGGCAAGGAGCGCTTACTTTAGCCTTTGTTTCTTTTGTGATATGTCTTCCTTAAGGATTCATCCAATGTAATCCCCACCTCCCTTCTTTTTTATTTCCCTTCTATTTAGATATGATATAGACCTAATTCTTATACAAAGAAAACTCTTTCGCTTCACTTTGTCTCACTTTCTCTAGAATCTCTAGAAAAAGGAATTGCTCTACCTTTTATTTAATGATAGTCAGAGACTATTAAATAAAAAAGAAAAAAAAAACTTACTACTAATTAGATTAGAACCTAATTAAATAATTAGATTAGAACCTAATTAAAATCGGATGATTAATATATACATCCTAATGAGGAGTAATACTAAAAAAAGAACTCTATTTCAGAATAAAGTAGATCGATTTAGATAATGTATATGATAGTAATATACTTCAAACAAAATAGGAATTCGCAAAATGGAGAAAATCGTTGCAGTCATTATAGGAAAGTATAGGGAGACTTAGAGCATATCCTATTTGAAGGAGGATGAAATTCAAATCAGGTAAGGGATCCTTCCTTCTATTGATTTGATCAAAATTCTTTTTTCTTTTCCTGTCTCTCTGATTTTCGATGAATGAGCCTATGGTAATGCTTTTATCTCTATTCTATGGCGCAATCGACCGTCGAGTCTATAAACAAGTACTAAATAAGGAAAATAAAACTATACTAAAGGAAACATAAGATATCCATCCTAAAAAGGAAAAAAAGACGTATATATTAGGGCTATACGGATTCGAACCGTAGACCTTCTCGGTAAAACAGATCAAACGGATTATTATCGAAATGATTCGAACTGTTTCAAAGACCCAACATGCATTTTTCTGCATTGGGCTCTTTCATCAACTGATGTAAAGATCAGTTAATTCGCCATAGTTTTTCTTTAGGGAAAGATAATAAGATGGCTCCCTGTGCTCTGATTGATTATTTGTCTTATGATCTATCTAGGAACAATACCAAAGTGTTTCAAAGGAGGATTACCTTGACTTAGGTCTGCCTACGGCCTAAATTAAATCAACCTAAGTGAAATGGAGTCTCTATCGTTCCGCTGCAAGAGTTTACTATGAGACTTCATACACCTTAAAGTTCATAGAACGAAAAGAAGTTTTTTGGAGGCCCTTATCCTCATTACGCCTAGCATTGAGTGGGCTGGATATTTACCTTATCAACTAGCAAATCAATAGGGGTTCTATTTGAGTAAGCACCTGAATTGGCACCTGAATCGGACTGAACCGGCTGTTTGTCATTGTCAGGCTACTGTTCTTCTATTCTTTCGAATCCATGAAGTAAGACATTGATTTTGCAACAAGGTCAATTATGTTCATTGCATAATAAGTCCCCTTGAAAAGCATTGGCGCACGTGTAAACGAGTTGCTCTACCGAACTGAGCTATAGCCCTTGTCAGAGATATCTTAACATATAGATAATTTCTTGTCAAGATGAATATTCTCTAATGCCAGAGGATATCCCTTTGATCTGTTTACTATATAACATAAACATACCAAATAACATAAACATACCAATAACGGAATAACATAACATAAACATACCAATAACGGAGCGGTATTGCTTAATAAAAATGATTCAATCTATAATCGATCGAAGTAATGGGGCTTCTTTTGTGGTGATAAATTGCCTACTTAACTCAGTGGTTAGAGTATTGCTTTCATACGGCGGGAGTCATTGGTTCAAATCCAATAGTAGGTAGGTAGGTAGAAAAATTACTAGATAGCATTGGACTTACTTCGCTTCGCTATCTAATAACTTTTTCTACCCTTCTTTCCTTTTTCTTTGTATCAACGAAACCTTTGGATTGTCTTCAATTGGATGGGGGAATCCAATTGACAGCCTCGACTCGTATCCTAGCTCGTCTGAGAGCTAGCTTCGCTTCAACCAATTCTTTCGTACCCTCAGCTTTACTCAAGTTAGCTTCGGCTATTTCAAGTGCCTGTTGAGCTTCTTCTGGATCAATGTCACTACCCAGTTCTGCATCATTTCCTAAAATGATGATTTCATTATTAACTATTCTCGCAAAACCACTCCACAGAACCGCCGTTAACCATTGGTCGTTGAGGAGGCGTATTCTCAAAGGACCCATATCTACAGCTGTGTTAATGGGGGCGTGGTTTGGTAATACACCAATTTGGCCACTATTAGTAGATAAAATGATTTCTTTCACTTCACAATCCCAAATAATTCGTTTAGGAGTCAGTACATAAAGATTTAATTTCATTTCTTCAATTTGCTCTCCTCTTCTAAGTTTATAGCTTTCGTGCTAGCTTCATCGATGTTCCCCACTAAATAAAAAGCCTGTTCGGGTAGGCCGTCTAATTCTCCGGAAAGGATTAGTTGAAATCCCCTAATTGTTTCTGCAAGACCAACATACTTTCCTGGAGAACCGGTAAAAACTTCTGCCACAAAGAACGGTTGTGATAAGAACCGCTCGATTTTTCGTGCTCTTGCTACAGTTAAACGATCCTCCTCCGATAATTCATCCAATCCAAGAATTGCAATAATGTCCTGAAGTTCTTTGTAACGTTGTAAAGTTTCCTTAACTCTTTGCGCAGTTTCATAATGTTCGTTGCCAACGATCCGAGGCTGTAACATAGTTGAGGTTGAATCTAAAGGATCTACTGCGGGATAAATACCCTTGGAAGCTAATCCTCTGGAAAGTACGGTAGTAGCGTCCAAATGTGCAAATGTTGTGGCAGGAGCAGGGTCGGTCAAATCGTCTGCAGGTACATAAACTGCTTGGATCGAAGTTATAGATCCCTTTTTGGTAGAAGTAATTCTTTCTTGCAAAGAACCCATTTCTGTACTAAGGGTAGGTTGATAACCCACTGCGGAGGGCATTCTGCCTAATAAGGCGGATACTTCCGATCCTGCTTGAACAAAACGAAAGATATTATCGATGAATAAAAGCACGTCTTGCTTATTAACATCTCGGAAATATTCTGCCATAGTTAGGGCAGTTAAACCAACTCTCATACGAGCTCCCGGCGGTTCATTCATTTGGCCATAGACTAGAGCTACCTTTGATTCCTCAATATTTTTTTCATTAATTACTCCGGATTCCTTCATTTCCATATAAAGATCATTTCCTTCACGAGTCCGTTCCCCTACTCCGCCAAATACGGATACGCCTCCATGAGCTTTAGCAATGTTATTGATTAATTCCATGATGAGTACTGTTTTACCTACTCCTGCCCCCCCAAACAGTCCGATTTTTCCTCCACGTCGATAGGGAGCTAAAAGATCGACCACCTTAATACCTGTTTCAAAGATAGATAATTTCGTATCTAACTCGATAAAGGCAGGCGCAGATCTATGAATAGGGAATGTTGCACTAGTATCCACAGGACCTAAATTGTCAATAGGCTCCCCAAGAACGTTAAAAATTCGTCCGAGAGTAGCTCCACCGACGGGAACACTGAGAGGAGTTCCCGTGTCAATCACTTCCATTCCTCTCATCAACCCGTCTGTAGCACTCATAGCCACAGCTCTAACTCGATTATTTCCTAATAATTGTTGTACCTCACAAGTAACATTAATTTGCTTATCGGCAGTGTCTCGACTCTTGACTATCAAAGCATTATAAATATAAGGCAACTTGCCCGGGGGAAAAGTGATATCCAGCACGGGTCCAATAATTTGATCAATACGCCCTACGCTTTTTTCTTCAATTGTGGAAACCCCTGGACGCGAAGTAGTAGGATTGGTTCTCATAATTATCACATAATTTTCAAAAAAAAAGGAATTTGTCGAAATTTTTTTTTCTTGTTGAATAATGCCAAATCAAAAAAAATATCCAAAAATCCAAAAGTCAAAAGGAAATGAATTAGTTAATTCAATAAAAAAGAAAAGGGGACTCGCACTTGATTTCGTTGCCCAAGCGAATCCCATTCAATCGTTTACTTATGGAATGAGTCCGTTGAAAAGTTCAATCAATTTTTTTTTTTCATATAAATTTCGCCTTTTGTGAAGGATCTGTGCCTACTCTACTTTCCTATCTAGGACTTCGATATACAAAATATATACTACTGTGAAGCATAGATTGCTGTCAACAGAGAATTTTCTTAGTATTTAGGTATTTAGATTCAAAATAGCAAAGGGGCCTATTAAGAACTTTCAAAATTGTAAAATAAAGATTAGGGATTGGTTTGGGTTGCGCTATATCTATCAAAGAGTATACAATAATGATGGATTTGATTCACCAAATCCACGGTTTAATAACGAACCGTGTTAACTTACCATAACAATAACTCAATTCCTATCGAATTCCTTCCTATCGAATTCCTATAGTAAAATTCCTATAGGATAGAACGTACACTGGGTGTATACATTATATATGAATGAAACATATTCATTAACTTAAGCATACTCCTTTTTTTATTTAATGAGTTGATATTAATTGAATATCTTTTTTTTTAGATTTTTGCAAAGGTTTCATTTACGCCTAATCCATATCGAGTAGACCCTGTCGTTGTGAGAATTCTTAATTCATGAGTTGTAGGGAGGGACTTATGTCACCACAAACAGAAACTAAAGCAAGTGTTGGATTTAAAGCTGGTGTTAAGGATTATAAATTGACTTACTACACCCCGGAGTACGAAACCAAGGATACTGATATCTTGGCAGCATTCCGAGTAACTCCTCAGCTCGGGGTTCCGCCTGAAGAAGCAGGAGCTGCAGTAGCTGCGGAATCTTCTACTGGTACATGGACAACTGTTTGGACTGATGGACTTACCAGTCTTGATCGTTACAAAGGACGATGCTATCACATCGAGCCCGTTCCTGGGGACCCAGATCAATATATCTGTTATGTAGCTTATCCATTAGACCTATTTGAAGAGGGTTCTGTTACTAACATGTTTACTTCCATTGTGGGTAACGTATTTGGTTTCAAAGCCTTACGCGCTCTACGTTTGGAGGATCTACGAATTCCCCCTGCTTATGCAAAAACTTTCCAAGGTCCGCCTCACGGTATCCAAGTTGAAAGGGATAAGTTGAACAAGTACGGTCGTCCTTTATTGGGATGTACTATTAAACCAAAATTGGGATTATCCGCAAAAAATTATGGTAGAGCGTGTTATGAGTGTCTACGCGGTGGACTTGATTTTACCAAAGATGATGAAAACGTAAACTCACAACCATTTATGCGCTGGAGAGACCGTTTTGTCTTTTGTGCCGAAGCAATTTATAAAGCACAAGCCGAAACCGGTGAAATCAAGGGGCATTACTTGAATGCGACTGCAGGTACATGCGAAGAAATGATTAAGAGAGCTGTATTTGCAAAGGAATTAGGGGTTCCTATTGTAATGCATGACTACTTAACAGGAGGATTCACCGCAAATACTACTTTGTCTCATTATTGCCGCGACAACGGCCTACTTCTTCACATTCACCGAGCAATGCATGCAGTTATTGATAGACAGAAAAATCATGGTATACATTTCCGTGTATTAGCTAAAGCATTGCGTATGTCGGGGGGAGATCATATCCACTCCGGTACAGTAGTAGGTAAGTTAGAAGGGGAACGCGAAATAACTTTAGGTTTTGTTGATTTATTGCGCGATGATTTTATTGAAAAAGATCGTTCTCGCGGTATCTTTTTCACTCAGGACTGGGTATCCCTGCCAGGTGTTATACCGGTGGCTTCAGGGGGTATTCATGTTTGGCATATGCCAGCTCTGACCGAAATCTTTGGAGATGATTCCGTATTACAATTTGGTGGAGGAACTTTAGGACATCCTTGGGGAAATGCACCAGGTGCAGCAGCTAATCGTGTGGCTTTAGAAGCCTGTGTACAAGCTCGTAACGAAGGGCGCGATCTTGCTCGTGAAGGTAATGAAATTATCAAAGCAGCTTGCAAATGGAGTGCTGAACTAGCCGCAGCTTGTGAAATATGGAAGGAGATCAAATTTGATGGTTTCAAAGCGATGGATACCTTATAGATATAAGTAGATAAAACTAGATATAAAGAAGGTCTAAATAAAATAAAAAAGAAGAAAAATAGAAAGAGAAAAAATAAGTTAAGAAATGCAGTAATTCTTCTTTATTCTTCTAATTGATTGCAATTAAATTCGGCTCAATCTTTTCTAAAAAAAAGACTGAGCCGAATTTAAATAGATCTTGATACGATCATGAGACTTGACAAATCGAGATTCTTCTATTTTATATATCTAGAATATAGAAAGGTATAATACAATAAACAAATATAAATAAAAATATAGTATTATCGTACGATAATGGAATCAAATACGCAGTATTTACAGAAAAGAGTCTTCGTTTATTGGGAAAGAATCAATATACTTTTAATGTCGAATCGGGATAGGGCGTCTACATGGCGCTGGTGATGGAGCTGTTATTCTTCATGTCCTTGTTCCTGCCACGCGCGCCCGCCGCCCTGCAGGACGCTGTCGCCAATGTCGGCGTCGCCTGTGTTGGTTTGCCACTGGCATGGATCGTCATCCTGGCGGCGTGCCTTGGCGGCCAGACCTGGACCGGCGTCATTGTTGCTTGCGTCTATGCTGCCCTCTTCACTGTTATCATTGTGTTCTGGGTCTGGCTTGTTCGCACCTACACCTAGTAGAGATCATCTATCAACTTATTATTAGCCATATACAGTAGATTTTATTACCATATTATACAAAACGATAAAAGGAAATTTTATCCTTAGAAAGAGAAGGAATAGTGATGTCCATGCCTCAAAGGTTAGAAAGAAATTAAAAAAAAACAGAGTTTGTGGCTAGCAAAGTTAATTGTTCTCTAAATTTTAGAAGGTCTTCATGCTTTGTCTATTTTTCCTCCCTCAACCGCAAAAGTTTGACCGCAATTAGACCTTAGCAACTGCAGTTATGAATTATTATAATTAATTATAGAAATAGATATCTAAATCTATAGCAAAAAAAATTGTATTAAAGTATATCATATTATGTATTCACTGTGTAGATCTACTCATTTAGAGTCCAACAAAATTGAAATTTTTATTTTATGATTTTTTTTCTATATTTTATTATGATTTTTCAAAAATCCAACCAAAAATAAATTAGAAAAAAAAGACAAAACTGCCTTCAAAACCACTCCAGAGAGATAAAGTGCATGGTTTGAAAAATTGAGGGAGGTGTTATGTCTGGTTTTGTGGTTGATAATTTGGGGAGGGAAAGTAGATTTTTTTTTTCTATTGAAATTCTAAAGACTCAAAGTCAAAGCCCATTCTGAACACCGCCCATCTTCAACAG
>JAKNSH010097801.1:0-12728 GCA_027790015.1 Cymbopogon flexuosus
CACGGACGAAGCGCACCAGGAGCACGGCGCCCAAAAGGTTCGCGGTGACCATGAACATGAGGAACATGCAGATGGCGATGTCGAGGCAGGGGCTCTGCCCCTTGAACTCGAGAAGGGCGCGGAGCGCGTCGGGGCCGCCTAGAGTGGCCGCACCAATGGCCAGGACAACGATCGTCGGAAGAGAAGCTGCCATGGCTGGGGAGGTTGTTGTGGTTCAGCACTTGTGTCACGTCAGTGGACTATATAGGCACGCAGAAACGTACTGGGGCCTTGTTTAGTTCTCGGAATTGGGAGCCAGAAACACTGTAGCAGAATTCATATAGCATTTTATTTCTATTTGGTAAAAATTATTTAAACTTTGACTAATTAGGCTCAAAATGTTCGTCTCGTAAAGTAGAACAAAACTGTACAATTAGTTTTTAATTTCATCTATATTTAGTACTCCATACATTTGCCGACATTTTGATGTGATGGAGAATCTTCTTTTTGCATAGTAAAATTTGGGGAAGAATTTGGAGAAATAAACAAGACCTGGGCACTGGTGTGATGTGTTGTGAACGGCGGCGTTCGTACTTCGTAGCGGCGGGGGCGTGTGCAAGCAACCTCTCACATAGGCACATTATTAAACTTTTATTATACAAAAGAAAAGATTATTTGCCACTAAGTTTCGCAGAAAAACTTTCGAGTCATGATAATGACCAAGAGGGATGCAGTGGCCATTCTTTTTCTGAAGGATGAAATGGCCATACTTTCTTCACAGACCAAACTAATCTTTGCCTTGCAATTGTGTTTCGAGTCTCGACCGTTGGAATTGGGGTGAACCTGTGGCCTTTACATGGTTGCAAACTTTGGAATTCAGTATTTGGACTTGACCTAATAAAGTGGGAGCGAAGATGGGCATTGTGTGGTCGATGAGCTGGCCCGTCGATCAGCAGGAGCAGGGTGAGCGATTGCACAGGAGCCATAGAGATTGGGGCCCCCAAATTACATAAGTTATCTTTCAAGTACGTGATCAGGAATAAAAGGTAAAGGCCCCAAATGCCAGTATCCACATTGTGATAAGCTTTGAAGGAGACGTCGCCCCTTTGGCCACGCGCTAGTTCGTTTGTTTGTCTCCTTGTCCCTACTATTGGCCATCATATTTTGGGCTGTGTCATGTATGGATGCATTCCTTGTCTTGCCAACGTCAAGAAAGTGTTTCGATCATTTGAATTTCAAAATTCATGGCTGCATTTGTGATTCACATCAGTCCAGGGCCCTAAATTCCTAGAGACCGTCTGTCGATGAGGCCTATTGCTGCTGTAATTTAAACTGTCAGAATTAATCGTCATAACTAATACAGTCATAGACACCATCAGTTCTCTATGAACTATGAAGGGCTGATGACCCGATAAAAATCACATAAACGATTAAATTGGCGCCTATAGAGAATTAAAACTACCGCCTACCATCATGGCTCATGACCAGCAAAGGTAGCATCAAGCCAGACTGATAGCCGCCCCCTCTCGGCTCTCGCTCTCACGCTCCCTCCATAATTGGATTGACCATTTTGACCTGAAACTGTCGTCGCAAAACAACATGAATGGCAGCTGCAGCCTGCAGGCAGTGATTCAAAGTTGAACTTGACTATTTGAGGTGGCCAATGGACCATGACGAAGAGGAAGAAACGTAATAAGAATATGTTTAGTGTGCACCAACTTTATGTCAGAACACCTCTCATTTTAGGGCCTTTTCACCTTTAATTAGGACATAGAGTTTCATACAAGTTATACACAAATTTCATAAAAATCAGCTTTTTCATAAAAATGTAGAAAACATAAAAAATCCTTATATTCCGAGGGGGGCCTTGGAGAAAATTCTAGTATGGCATCAAAAGATATAAATACCACTTACACTTCATCCAAAATTATACATTTCATGTATTGTTATTAATTAAACTTCTTCTTTCCTTTCATGTCAATGTTACTCCCTCCTTTCCCAATCCCGATTATAAATATCACTTACACTTCATCCCAATTATTAGTTAAATTACACTATGTATGTCTAGACATAGCGTACGTGGTCATGCATAAAAAACTAAAAATATTAATTTACTGGTCATGCCACTGTTGAGTGAAAAAGACACTTTCAGCGTTACAATATACAAAATATTTTTTTTTTAATCTGGTCTTACCATCTTTTTTGGGAGAAAAAAAAGTACCACACACACTACATAGTCGTCAAGGATTCTCCCCCGCTAATCACAAAGGCGTTACCTGAGGCGAAAGACGTGTAATTCGACGCGTGGGAATTAGGATGCATGTGTGCGTAGCGCGCACGATGGCACGAGGCGAGGCAGAGCACGGGGAGTAGCTGATCTGCTCTCCGCCTCTCCCCATGCTGCTTGGTCCTATCTTCGCCGGGAGAGACGAATTTTATTCAAATATATCTATGTGAGATCTAGTTTTGAAAAATTTATTATAATGAATTTAATGGTGCAATCGAAATTTAATTTGGTTTTGTGGTTTGTGAGTTATAACATTTATTTTATTGGTTAAAGTAGTGGGGTCCGCCACCGTACCTCTCCCTGGCTCTCACTGCTGCCTCACTTCTGCCGCGCGACCGTTTTCGTAGGAACGCCAAAGCGCTAGATTTGGCGTGTGCGGGACGATTAGCGCTTTGGCGTGTGCGGGACGATTTAGGAGCGTTTTGCGTACCACGTTGCAGCTGATTTCTACGGTAAAAGCCACGGCATGTTGATACCGGTCGGCCATGGCGTACCCACTGCGGGTCGTCTGAGATTCAGAGTTCACTCACTAGTCAGTAGAGTATAATCACGTGCATGACGTGTGCTCAGCAGAATGTACCTTTTGTACTGCTCTGCAATTTCACTTTCAGAATCGCCCCTCCTCAACTAGCATGCTTCAAATTCACTAATTCAGTACCTGAGACGACATTTTGAATTTGGATTGCCTGGAATAGGCTTGTGTTTCAGCCATGCAGTGACTCGTTCGAAAGAGGGTCATGTGCGACATATTATCAGGGACGTGATAACTGGATCTTAGGTACAAGCAGGGGAAACCTCAACGTTACAGAACAGTACATCTTTTTTCAGACATGTAGTAACATTCTGTAGTTGCTCTGTTTTTCCTGTGTCTCTTTTTCTTACTATATATATGCCGGGGACTGTAAATTCTGATATGTTCCATTTTTTGCACACTCGTTCGATGGAAGTAGGTCGACCCCCCATCCGAGTTGATTGGGGAAAAGAATTTCATTCTGCAAAAGTGCTAATGCGATGGCATGGGAGCGCCTTACCATCACATCAAAGATCTATTGGTGGTTTCGTTCACAACCATATTTGGCCACCACTAGGGCCTTGTTTAGATTGTCCTTAAATTTTAAATTTTTACATTTTCTCTCCATCACATCAAATCTACATGCATGGAGCAGTAAATTTAGATAAAACAAATAGCTAATTACACAGTTTGATTCTAAATCACAAGGCGGATCTTTTGAGCCCAGTTAATCCACGATTGGACAATAATTGTCAAATACAAACGAAAGTGCTGTAGTGCCAAATTGTTTCAACTTTTACAATCTAAACAAGGCCTAGATTTAAATCTCATTTTGACACCGCCTGATTCGAGTCTAATTTCTCGGAACACGGCAAACTGCTAAGTTTTGGCTGAAGCAATACTGTGCCGATCGGTCTATATTCGGAGAACTTCAGGTTACCTTTAGCTGCCTTTGCTAGGGGAAAGAAAGCATGTTTCAGCCCGTCAGCGTCAGGGCAAGTGCTTGGACGTTGGTTTGAACATGTGGACACATCAGGACAGGGTCAAGTCAAGACGGCGTCGAGAGATGGACGAAAAGAAAGGCCAGGCTTCTCCGTCGACCGAGACGAGCGAGCGAGGATGCGGATAACACCGTTACCGAATCTACATTGTCTTAGAATTTCGTGTCATATTGTTTGATCAAAAAAATATTGGTTATTTCGTCATGACTTATTTTCTTAATAGAGATATTTTAATATTGATTGATTTATTCTATTATCTATATAAATTTTTTAAATAAGACAGATAGTCAAACACGAACTCTAAAAATAAAAAACGACAAACTCAATGGGATGGAGTGAGTATATTTTCTTTAGGAAGAAATAAAAAGAGCTTGATCCGGCTTGAGAGTGAGTGTGGCTAAGCTAATAAAGTGAGTTCTTTTCTGATATTTGTTTTCGGAAGTAGTGTAGAAACTTGAGCATATATCTTTTTGTAGAACTGGAACGAAGCTCAGAATGAGCCATGGGGCGTCGTAATTAACTCGGAATAAACTTTAATTTGCACCATAATCTTCTGGTGATGAACTGATAGGGACATGTGGTGGCGGCATATGGAGGACTAGACTAGAAGACGAAAGCGACGTTAGTAGTGCTGCAAGCTCCTGAGCTGGTTGCTGGATCGATTGGAGCATCACATGCTAAAGCATATACGAATATTCATGTTCAGCTAAAATTGTAGGCACAACAAATATTTCGTTCTGGAATTAGCTTGTTTGAATTGGATGACACTGGCAGTTACTTAGCACTTAGGCCAGCCCAACGCAGGCGGCTAGTAGCATACTACAGGCAGACAGGACAGTGCACATGACCATTATTCAGCTCTGTGGTAGGGCTGCCGAGTGGTGGTCTGGTGGACCAATGAGTGTGCAACAAGTGTTCCAGACTGTCTCTGTCCATTTCGTCGAAGGAAAAGATAGGCAAAGGACAAGGTAGAGTATCCGAAAGGTGGCAGTTTCCTCTTTGTCCATTTCCTAAAACCCTTTTTTTTTTATTTCAAGGCCTTTTGATTGATGTCGACTTTGAATTATCAGAGAGACCGTCAACACGTGCGAGATTTCACGGCTTGTGATTTATTGCAACTTGCAGACGGCCCGTGAGGCCGTGACGGCCGCGATGAGATGCCATTATTCATGCTGAAGCTGAACCAACCAAACGATGCCTCCCTGCTTGTACGGACTACATACATTCCCTAGTTCTGTCGTCGGCCTCATTTCCTAGCCATCAGTAATCACCAATTCGGTGCGACCAATGTCCAGCCGCAGGCGGCAGGTCCTTTTTCCTCGCAATCGCAGGTCGGTTGGCTTTGGCGACGACGAATCTGCCTTTAGGGCGTCCGCCACGGCGAAGATGAAATCGCCAGCTGAGTTGGTAGAAGGAAACAATTACTCGACTGCCGATTTACTCGTCGCTATCTAGTCATTTGTGTGGCCACGTCGGACCCAAGCCAGCGACGTCGCTCATTGTTTGGGACGCCCTTAGCTTCGCCTGTGGCACGAACAGCTTCAGGCTTTCGGCGTTGGCTTCGTGTTCCGATCTTCGGCTGAGGAAAGAGGAATGCTGGAGGTGGACCACGCAACAAAAAAGGAAATTAGGGCTTTTAGCATATTTTCATATTTTAATGCAAGAGATAGAAAAGTTATCTCTTAACTAAAAGATAACCTAATACACACATTCCAAAATATTATGTGAGATCATTCATGTTATAAGCTATGTGTCAAAATTTGGCACTATTGAATGACTTAACTTAGAGCTAGCAACTGGTTTATATCGCTGCGGTTGCTCCTAAAGTGTACTTAACCCCAAGGCTTTTGAAACCTATATGGCCATCAATTTTACACATGAGATGGCCAGCCGAAACGATGTTGATGGCCGTGGCCCGCACAGTTGGCTGTCACAGACTGGCTTGGGGACTGGCTTTCATATAGGACTAGGTGTACTCACTGGCTGCTATCAGGTGTGGATATGGATGGAATTTACATACAATGGTCATGGTCAGAATATGCTGTGGCAAAGTCGAGAGTCGAGACACGCCAGTCGCCACTGACTGTGACTGGAGATTGTATTCCGCCCTTTTGACGACGCTTCAACGAATAAGCACTAGTTAAAAAAAAAAGAAGGCTTTCAACTTTCAAGACTCTACGGCCATAGTAAATTTTACACATGAGATTCTCTATCATCCTGATCTCGAATTGGGGCAGTCTGAACGACGATGTTGATGGCCGTCGCCCTCACAGTTAGATGGCAAAGAGTGGCTTTCATATACTCACTGGCTGCTGTCAGGTAGGGATGGAATTTGAGACTATGAGAAGCAGTATAGACTATAGTAGTGTGGTGGCTCAGTTTTTTTTTATTTGATGAACCAATGCAATGCAATGCACCTGCAGTGGCCTTTTGCCTTTGCAATTGCGAAGGTGTCTTTTTCCCGGATTCCGATAGGCTGATTGATGATTAGATTAGATGAGTATGTCGCCCCGCATAGAATCCTCCCCGCACGCAACCATCAGAGACTGCAAATCAACACGACGAGCAAGAGTTTCTTGAGACAGTTAAGTTTGCCCCATTCGGTGGGCTACATGTTTCGTCTCTTTTGAGTTGTGATGAAAGAAAAAACTCCGAAGGGTCGATCCTTCAAATTCAGGACTGAAAATATGCAACTTGTTTTCATAGTTCCATCCCATCCTTGTTCAAGCCGAATGGCCAAACAGACATCCACCCAAAATGTCGAAAAAGATGCGCTCACATAGACACATGTCATGCAAGTCTTTACTTTCCTTTTGCAGCCTCCGTACTCCTATTTTGCACTAGTAACATGTACCAATAACTACTAGTGGTATTTTTTTTAAAAAAAAAAAACTACTAGTAATACTGTCACCACGTGAACGCCGCCGGCGCAGGAACATCGACAGCCGCCTTCCTCCTCCGGGTCGGCGCCGGCTGCCGGCACGCACGCGCACTGACACAGCCGTCAGAACAGAGCATGGTCATGGGTCCTTGGCGCCGTCGGGCCCGCTCTCGAGCGGCGCATACGTGTACGTGGTGAGGACGATGCAGCAGATGAGGGCGACGAAGGAGACGACGGCCAGGTATGGCGCCAGCCTCGTCAGCTTGCCGTTGATGCCCCGCGTGTCCGCGGCAGAAGCAGGGGTGGCGCGGTCACCCGTGCCGGTGGCATTACGCTCCGTTCGGGTGAAGGTGGAGCGGGCAACAAGCACGGTGCCGACGACCGCAGCAACGCCGACGAGGTAGCCGCGTTGCGCGTAGAGGCCACCGTACGCGGCGAGGAGGAAGGCGGTGGCCCCGGTGAAGCTCGCCACCTGCGCCATGCTGGCGAAGCGCCCCGTCCCCGCGGACCTCGAACGAGCGGTGGCGGCGGCGGCGCCGTGCGAGCGATCCTCCTTTGGGTGGAAGACGCGGAGCAAGGGCCGGGCGCAGAGGAGGACGGCGGCGGCGGTGGCAAGGACCGCGACGATGACGGGGCTCTTCATCTTCCTGGTGATGTCGTCAGAAACAAGGCAGAGCAGGCCTCGGGCGCCTTCGCCGGCGCCGGACGCGACGAGGAGGCACGCGGAGACGACGAAGGAGACGCCGAGGGACACGAAGAGTGTCAAGGCCGCCAAGCGGTCCGTGCGCGGCGGCGCCGTCGCTCCGGGCGCGTGCGCGTGGCCTCCGGCGCGCGCTGCCGCTGCCTTGCAGACGAAGCGCGCGAGCAGCATGGCGCCGAGCGCCTGCGTGGTGACCACGGCCATGGCGAGGACGCAGATCGCGATGTCGGTTAGCGGGCTCCGCCCCGCGACGTCGAGGAGGACGCGGAGCGCGTCGGGGAACCCCAGCGCGCCGGTGCCGAGAGCCAGGACGATGATCCTCGGAACGAGGCTCGACGACGCCATGTGGATGTGGATCAGAGGATCACCCTCTCCTCCACTCCTCTCCCTGCCGTCTCGGCGTCTCGCGACTTCCGAGCGAACTTTATAGGAGGGAAATGGTTGACACTGACGAGTTCAGTGCGCCGGATGGTGGGTCATTGGAGTTGGCGCAAGTGGTGAGCTCGCTCACACTACAGTACGTGTCAAGCACGCGCTAAGACGCACGCAATCAAGTCAAAGAAATTGCCTCTGCAAGGAGGCGGCTTTGCTTTGGCTCTAGAAGGCCTCTCCACGTGCGTGAATGTGATCGCCATTCCTAATTCTGACGATTTGGAGCATGTGGTGGCTACTGTTCAGTTGGCAAGGCCGTAAATAACGGATGATAAGCCAATGCCGTGAATGACTCGGCTCGTTATTGTCTGTCACACGATATTTGTTCCTCGACCTCCATTGGTCATCAGCTCCTCTGCATCACGCAAATCTACAATCAGATCGGCCGGCGACCGGTTGGATTGCATCGGAACGATTGCCTTGTGCGTCGTGTGAACCAACAGGTGAAGCAGACCGACATGGTTCCAGTTTCGTCAATGGGGTGGGGCTACCTTTGTCGGGTGGCTCAAGCCGTCAAGATAGTACACAGGATCTGCGCGCGATCTGGACAGGACCGGACTCGAGTCGAAGATAAGGGGAACGCATTTTTTTTTTTTTTGGTACGATCGAGCAGCAGCGCAGACATCAGCACTGACCGCAACTTTAATTTTATCGATTGATTGAGGAACGATCATAGTACCTTTGCAGCTATTATGATGTTTGAGGAAGTGCGCTAAAGAGGCATTTTTCAACTGTTTTTTCCTGTTAAGGATGTGCAACACATCTTTCATCGTTGGCGATAAACCAATGAAAGATTCGCTTCGTTTTTTTTCATCTGTGTGAGCAGAGCTTCATATATATAAAGGAGACTTCTCATAGATTTGCATCTAAATTATCCATCCTCTTGCTATCATGGACGATACGTAGCACATAGATTTTTAACTCTAAACCGCCCACATCGATCGTTATGACAAAGGCATATATTAATTGGAACGTATGATAAAGCTTTATTGGAACAAGTTGGTACGAAGCTTGAATATATAGCTTATTGTAATATATGAGAATTTTTGAATAAATCTGCGGTCACAAAATCATTCTGGTAAGCACGCGACGAGCTACAAATACGGAGAGTGTATATATATACGAATACGACGGACAAAGGCCTGCTGCATTTTTTTTTGTTGATTCATTTCGATAAGCAGGGAAGGGAAGGAAAAGGCGCCTTCAAAAGATTGCATAAGAGTTTGATCTCGGTGGGCCTGCCGAAAGTACAATGCTGTTTGATCTCGGCGGACCTACACAAAGATTGCATAAGAGTGTATGTCCTCCTCGCCCGTGGTCCTGAGAGTTTTGGCCCTCGTGACTCGGAGGAGCGGGTTATTATGGTGGATGCTTTGCCATCGTGGTGTGTTCAGTAGATGCTTTGCCACCGAGGACGCGTCTTCGGCGGGTTGGCCGTTGAGGTCGCGAGGTGAGGACGGATGCTTGGCCGTCTGGTGTTCGGGTGGATGCTTTGCCGCCGTGTCTCGCTGTTTCGTCTACGGCTCCTTTCACTACTGGCTACCAAGGTGTTGAGATACATTTTGTATTAGGTTCAGTTCTTGGGGTTGTTAGGTGAAGGGTGCCCCCTCTCCATGTTCTTGCTTTGTGTTTGTGTGTTGAGGCTTCGTTGGTAATTCTGGGATTACCCGTGAACCCTTTTGTACTATCTATATGTAGGTCTATTGACCACTCTCTTCTTTTTAATGAAATACGGAAAAGTACTTATGGTGCAGATTAGGATTCAACAATATTCATGCCTAAGAATGTTAGGTACTCCGTACCATATTTTGCTTTTGCTTATACTATATATTTTTTTGTGTGTGAGGTTCTTTTTTTATATATAAAAACGGTAATCGAAGGAGCTGAAAAATTCTCGCGGTTGTGGTTGTGGATCAGATCAGACGACCAATGAACTAATAAGTTAGGACAAGAAGACTGGGAGAAGCAAAGCAGCATCAGAGTGGCCAAGGCCACATGTGTGACTACTAGTGTCTTTTGTCTTCACACAGCCTTCCACGACCACGAGCCAGAGGAAGTCACGGTGGTCAAAGGAACATGCCTCCGCCCTCCATGGAGCATCATGCGTTCGTGTTGGTCGTGGTCAGGATGCCACTGCCCGCTAAATGATACAGATAGAATAGAATACTAGAATCATTCAGACGGTTGTCCGTTGCTACATGAAGGCAGGTATGAACATGATATTTTGATACTATCAGTTCCTTTTTCCTTGTGCCACCTCTTCTCATTTCCATTGGCCCCCGCCTCTTCTTGTCGCGCATATCCACAAGGACCACAACAAACAGAATCAACTGACCATCGGTTCCTGCCCCGTCCGGTTGTGGTTGGATCAGTGCCTTGCGTGCTGTCCTGTCCAACAGCTGCCGATCCTCAGAAATCAGAATCTACCTTGAGATCTGAAAAAATATCAGAGTTCAGATTTGAGAGAGAATGACATCGATGTGACCAGGTGTCCGGACTGTATTGTGTATAGTACATAGTGTACAGTACTAGACTACAACCAGTAGTATGCAGTTTTGTGTGCTTGTTTAAGGATCGGAAATTCGAAGTGTTCTTTTAAGGATAAAAATCACATCTTCCAGGCCTTGTTTAGTTCCTAAATTTTGGGCCGCCAAATTTACTGTTACGGCACTGTAGCGCACTGTAGCGTTTCGTTTGTATTTGGTAAAAATTGTCCAAACAGTGACTAATTAGTCTCAAAATGTTCGTCTCATAAAGTATAACCAAACTGTGCAATTAGTTTTTGATTTCATCTAGATTTAGTACTTCATGCATGTGCCGATATTTTGATGTGATGGGAAATCAACCCTTTGCATAGTGAATTTGGGGGGAAATTTTAGAAACTAAACAAGGCCCCAATCTCGGTGATGAGTGATGACCGATGGAATCCATGAAAGCTGCAGATGCCTCGCTTTCTGATAGGAGTAGAAGGCTGGAAGCTTTCTGGTAGGTCGATCGAGTGGCAGTTGCCAATTTGCAGAAGGCACAGGAAATGGAGAGCAAACATCACCCCTGAAATCACCATTACAGTATATTCAAGCAGATAATGCTATGTCTAACCAAAAACAGTAAACAAAATTATAGGCTCCTACTACCGACACACATAACCATTCCAGTAGGGACTCCGCCCCAACTGTTTCCTTTAAAAAAAAAAAAAGCCCCATATATAGGCAAAAAAGGGTATGCGCACGCACTTGCCACTCCATTTGACTGGGGACAATATCTCACGATTGAAATACTGGTCACTACACGGTACACCAACAACTAGCTCAGTGTACGGCAAACACAAGTTTTGTCCTTGCCTTGCCGGCTACTCGAACAGTCGAGCATGCACGAGGGGGTCAATGGGATATCCTTGATACGCGTAGGAGGTAGTAGCATCCATGGTCCAATCATACACATGGGATGCTTCTTGGTTAGCAAACCAAACCCATAAAAAAGGCATACTAGTGATTTGCAATTTCCTTGGGAGCGTGAGATTCGCTGTGCATGATACGTTTTTTCTTAAAAAAAAAAACTTTGCCCAACAGTCATTCCTCTCTCTATATATTCGTTTGATGCATGGAGCCATGCATCAAACTGCTGCTTAACTTGATTTGAGTTCGTTTCTGTTTTGATGAATCACTATGCAGTTAGTAATTAATCGTCGGCTGAAATACATCCACTAATGACATTAGCAAAAGAAAAAAAACGATCGGCCATGTGACATGTTTTTTTTTCCCATCAAGAAGAAGTAGAATGATTTACACGAACAACAACGATAATCAGCGTTTACCGAAAAGAAACCTCTCCCAAGACCCTCCCCTCGTGTGGCGTTCATAAATAGATTATACATTTTTACGGCTCTCGCCACATAGTACCTGCTAGCCGCACCAATGGGCGTTGGCCGATTGGTGCTCGCCGCCGGCAGCAATTCTGCATTTGCGTCGCGGCCGGTGGTTCCCGGCCAGGGACCACCCTGTAGCTGAGTAGCTCCGCCACTGAGCATCTAGAAACACAGCCAAAATAATAGGAGCTGGATGAGCGACTTCAACCGGACTTGATCCACAAACTGTACATGCCTCCATCTATACAATAATCATGATGTATAAACTGTACATCAGCAAGTTCACTGTCCATAAACTATACAATCTCTCCCCATCATCTATACATAGTACATTCAAACACCTCCTGAATTTTACACTACTACTCATGATGTTACTTGCTGAGAACACATGCCTCGAATTCAGTTGTACCGTTCCGACATGCATCGCATACCGTTACTGTTGCTGCGCGACTGCCCGCCTGCCAGATCCACGTACGACACGGGGCATCATTGTATCAAGCAGAGTTCGTGTGCTCCCCGGCGTCCGACTCGCTCCCGGACTGGGAGTGCGCATACGGCACAGCGAGGACACCGGCCACGGTCCACGGCGGCCAGAGACGTCAGCTTGCCGAATCGCCGCCGCCACGTGCCCGTGGCAGGCCAGCCGTATGGGCAGCGGCGCCAGCGGCATTACGCACCCTGCGGGAGAAGCGGACGGCAAGCGCTGTGCCAGCGACCGTGGCGATTGCGACGCCGACACGGCGGCGAGGAAAGTTCTTGCCGTTGAAGTACGTGAAGAAGGTGACTGTGCCAAGGCCGCCGCCGGACGGCAGGGCGACGAGGCACACGGCGACGAGGAATCCCACCCACACCGACACCAGCAGGATCACCTTCGCGAGGAAGTCCGTGGCCGCCGCCGCCCCGTGTCCCTGAGCTCCACCGGCGGCGTCTCCACGGACGAAGCGCACCAGGAGCACGGCGCCCAAAAGGTTCGCGGTGACCATGAACATGAGGAACATGCAGATGGCGATGTCGAGGCAGGGGCTCTGCCCCTTGAACTCGAGAAGGGCGCGGAGCGCGTCGGGGCCGCCTA
>JAKNSH010097893.1:0-10530 GCA_027790015.1 Cymbopogon flexuosus
GCCAATGGTGCCCAACGAGCCGCTGTTTGTGCTGCCGCCACCGCCACTGGATCCCGACATGCTGCTGGTGCCACCGCAGGAGCCCCTGATGGCGCCGCGGCAAGAGCCACCGATGGTGCCACCGTTTGCGATGGCGCCGCCAATGCTTGCTGATGTGCCGGTGCTGGTTCCGGTGCCGCATACACTGCAGGCGGCGGTGGGGGATCCTCTTGCCCCCGCCATTGGTGACGACGACGGCTTTCCTCGGGGTGGAAGCTTCCTGCTTGAGATGGCGGACGCCATCTTGGACGATGGCAGTGGACGCCAGGCCACTTATGAGGACGTCGACCTTCTGCTCTGGGAGCACGGCCTTGAGAGCTTCATCAAGCCCAAGCCGTAAGGGTTAGTTTGGATACAAAAATTCACCATGGGGATTGAAGGGGATGAACATATTTTGTTCTCAGTTCCTCCAATCACATGGGGAATGATTGATAGTCCAAACTAGCCCTTTAGGGCACAAAATCTATCTTATGATTTGGTCTGTTTGATTTTTAAATCTAGCTTATCATTAGATTCGTTTGATTTTAATTACATCAATGGTATGAGTCCTAAGATTAGGGTTGAGTATCAGGAGTCGTCGTGAGTTATTAGTCCAGTAGTCCTTAAATGTATCCAGAATTTGAATTTGGCAGCATTGTTTCCTTTCTATGTCTTTTTTCGGCACTACTCCTTTGTTATGGTCAGTGTTGTGATTCATCAGTGAATTAAGAGAATCTAGGAGTAGAGTTCATTTACAGGCCTTCCAGGATTACGCACTCAGATTATGAGACATACCTTGATGAGATTACGGTGTCTCTGTCAATGGAAACAGATCGCTGTTCATCATTTGCATACGCATATGTCACAAACAAGAACAACGCAAATTACACTGTCTTTATTTCCGTGGTTATGTATTGCCACACCAGGCTTTACGTTCACTTCACTGAGAAAATAAAGCCCCGTAACGAACATCGGTGGACGCAGCAGGAGCAGCACCTAGTCGCAGAACAAGCAGACAAAAACTACAGAAAAAGCGTCAAATTAAAGCTCAAAGGTCAAAGCACGCAAGAACTTAGTCCATGATAAAGTTCAGCAGAATATTAAAAATTCGGGAGTCTCTCTTTAGGGGCATCTGTCAATACAATCTCAAACATCAGGAGAGTAGCTTGAAAACAGATAGAATTCAGTAGACTTAGTGTTGCTCCTAAAGTCTCTGAACTGGATGTTTGTGACTGACCTTTTTGGAGATGTTAGCGAAGGTTTGGACAATGAGCTTAAGCTATAGAGAGGTAGATCATTTGTGTAGGGAAGTAGTTGAAGGCCTCACAGATATGGAAGGAAAAGTGATTGTCTGATCTCGACGACTCTACACAGGTTAGGACAAGTAATACACAAATGAAAAAAATATGAATAAGAAAAGTTCAGCAAACAAATTTAAGTTCATGTCTGCTTTAATAGGCGAGAAGTGTTTAGAATTTGTAACCTTATCGGAGTCGGAAAGGAGGGACTGTTCACAAAAAGTTTCTTAAGAAACTTTTGTTGAGGTGTGGCGGAATTCTTGTGGCATTATATGCCTCCTTTGATATTGATCCGGGTGGTATATTGGAGAGATAGAAGAGGGTGAATCATTTGAGAAATTAATGTTTTTATTTGTTTGGTTACTATTAGTTTGTAAACAAAGTATCAGCTTAAAAAGCCATTTCAGTGCCTCTAAATCACTAGTAAAGATACCTCAACTTTAAAGGACGTTAAACGAACCACAATCTAATTATCTTTAACTTCCTAGGACACCATAAGTAGTTCTAGTTCGATGCTAACTGTCCATCATGCTATATTGATCGAGCAAGGTTATGGATGATTAGTACTATGCATGGCATTGCACCAAGAGTACCCCAAACTGTTCACGGATGGAAATGGGATATCTTTTTTATTATATTACAAGGTATGTGCAGTGGTACGTACTTTGCCTTGTTATCTTTCCCGTACGTGTTCGATCTCTATATTGCTTGCAATGGCTATTAGGGCTGCTATAGAAAGAAGTGTGGCCAACAAATCTTTCGTGTTGATCTCATGAATATATGTGTGTTTATACAACAAGTTTACATGTGTTTACTAACCGGCTCTACTGGATGCCGTCATGGGTGCTCTGACACAGTAGCCTGTGCGCTAATCCAAAATACCCCCACAGTCTGAAGTTTGGTTGGAGCAACACCGCAGAACACCTCGAACATCAATGTCGGGAGGCCCTTGGTCATCACCCAAAATGTTAGCCAGTCGGAACGTGGAGAATGCAGAGCTCACATAGCTGGATGCGTTCCAGAACGATGTGAGTATCCAGCTCAATGTTCTTGGTCCGTTTGTAATGGATGAGATTGGATGACATGTAGAAGCCGGAGATGTTGCACTATATGCTACGGTGGCTTTGGAGATGCTGCAACGAAGCTTGCGAGAGCAGCTAGCATAGCCAAATGCACTCAACCGCAACATTGGCCACCACACGGTATTCAATCTCGCCGCTCGACTGTGACATGTTTGGCTGATGTTTGGACTACCAGGAGATGAGAGAGTAACCAAGAAAAGACACAAAAGGTGGACGTCAAGCGTCGAGTGGTCTGGGCAGCCCACCGTGCAGTTTGCAACAAACTACGCTGTGATGGAGAGCTCAGTGGAGGCGCGAGGATGGAGGCGAAGCGACGTTGTCGTGGAAATATCCAAGGATCCTCTTGAGCATCGTCATGTGCAGAATGGGAGGATCATGCATATGCAAACAGGCTTGCTGCACAGAGAAGGTGAGGTCGAGTTGCGTCATCGTCAGGTAGTTGAGTGCTGTAGCTAGGCTGTGTCGTCGATCGCTGCACCTTCGGAGGAGAGGATCCCCTTAGAGCGTATCATGGTGGACGTCGTTGACGAGAGTCAAACAACATACGGGTATGCTAAGTCCCCACGGAAGAGGCTCTCGATTGATCGAATCCAAGAATCGGGCCTCAGGGGCTTACCAAAGGCCAAGGTTCTCGACCAAAAGAAGCTCAGGCCTGATCCCTGGCTTCTCCTTTGCCGGGTTGCCCATGGGGAGGAATACTCAAATGTTTCTTGCCAACGCCCACCTAGCAAGAAGCTCATTGTCGGAGACCGTAGAGAGGGACTGTCAAGAAGGCAAATAACATCCAATTGCTTGGCATCATCAACAAACCCAGTGGGCTATTGTGAAAGGACATGCTTCTTGAGCTGATCACATAGAAATGCGTTAGAGACATCAATCTTTTTGCTAGCCCACAGTGTATTGATGCGACGAGGGTGTGAGCACTGTTTGAATAGTGGCCGACTTCACCAACGACATGAACGTGTCACCGAAGTCCATGCCAGTGCGCTGAGTGAATCCACGAGCCACCCATGAGCTTTATAGCGTTCCAGAGTACCGTTGGGATTGTACTTGCGTTGGAAGACCCATTTGCTCGTGATGATATGGGACCCAGTGGATGTTCAACGAGGTGCCTTGTTTGGTTGTTCTGAAGAGCCATGAACTCAAAGGCCACTACTGCTCGCTAGTTTAGGTCTTTTAGAGATACCTAGACAGAGGTGGGAATTGGAGAGATAGATGAAGTGGACGAGGCTGTCTCTGAGGCCAGCATATACCTGAGATTGGGTTTAACAATCCTAGCTGGTGATCGTGCGAGCAAATGATAAGCACCTAGTGGCACTAGAGCTGCAAGAGGTGGTGCAGGGGCTAGTGACACCTACACGAAGGAAAAGTCAAGAATGTTATGCACCATGGGGTGGTCTATGTTGGAGGGATGGTGCATCCATACTGAAGACACTCGGTGTAGGTGCATGAGCAGCGCGTTGGGATGGAGGAGCAAGATGACGAAGCACAACAATGTTGTCCGACACTATAGTGTTGGTCGTGTCGTGCTATATGGTCGGAAGTGAAGAATAGTGTTTTGAGGCAAACTGCATATCATGAAAGATGACATGACACAAGACATGATGACATGGCGGGTCCGAAGATAAAGGCATCTGTAGCTGCAGTGATCAGACGGACAGTCAAGCATTAACGCTAGGCGTTGATTTGGGCATTGAGTTTGTGCATTGCTTTGGAGGAGAGGATGGGAAGGAAGCCCTCTCTAGTTTTTGAAACTAGAAAAAGTAATAACCAGTGTTGTCCAGACATCGGCATGCACAAGATGAAAGGGAACGAAACTAACTAAAGAACAAGAAGAAAAGGGCAATCAGACACATTTGCCTAACTGACAAGGTTCGCAAGTTGGTGACGTAGTCGAGGTTGCTCATTGTCTGGCGAAGGCCATGGCCTCACTGTTGCCCCCATATGACATTGGTGCCGCAAGTCGACGATGGGCATGGTGGTGATATGAGCCTCGGACGATGCGGATGCCAAAGGATATAGCTTGCCATTGCCGTTACACCGGAGGATTCCTTTTCGGGTGGGAGGGGCCACACAGAAAACCCGAATGGATCAAACTCACAACGCAACATTGTTTGTCATGAGTAATTGAGCGATCAGAGATGCGAACTTGACAATCACATGGGAGAAGAGTAGGAGGAAGAACCCTTGCTATACCATGCAGAAAAAGTGTATGTCTATACAACAAGTTTACATGCGGTTGCTTAACCGCCTCTACTTGACGCCAGAAGCACAGAATGTGTGCGATGCATGGGCATCCTGGGGAGCGCGCTGCATGCACGTGAACTTCCATCACCGGTGCACTGATGAACTAATAGCCTATCCACAAATCATCAACAAGGGCTTACATGTACATAAGTCAGGAGAGCAACTTCTTTGGGTATTTTAGTGACGCATCAAAATATGTGGAGTCATATGATTGACACGTTCTAAAAAAAAAGAATGTAAACACGTACCCTAGTTGAGGGAGAAATCTTTTTTGATTTTCTCATTTATGTTGGTATAAAAAAAAGAATGCAAACGCGTACCCTAGTTGTATTTCAGAGGGAGAAATCTTTTTTGATTTGCTCATTTATGTTGGTATATCAGCAAGATATCTACACATTTATCTTGTATAGATGGGTAAAATGAATGTAGCCGCGTATCCATAGTTGTATTCCAGCAGGAGAAATCTTTTTCGATCTGCACAATAATGATGGAGCTAGCTGTGTCATCAAGATACATCTGACCTAGCTAATTCCCTTGTTTTGAGCAGCCAGACTAAAAATTCCATATTTATCAACCAAACGGACTATAAAATGGCTCTTGCTCCATCGCCAATCCCACCACACCAACCAAGGGAGCACATAAATCCCCTCTTCTCCAGTATTTCGATCTACGACCTCTGCTGCGGGAGTGCTTTCTTTTGGTACCCCAGGTAGCTCAGTAGCTGCGAGAGGCTGCGCAAGGGGGAGCCACTATGGCTGCCAAACCCCGATCGATGGGGACGCACTGAGCTACCTGGGTACCAAATGAAAGAACTCCCGATGCACCATGGGTTCAGATGCTCGGAAGAGTTCGTCATGGAGGCCACCAGGGAGACTGGCATGGTCAGCCGCAGTCGCCGGCCTCATCTTCATGCTTACAGACGCGGTACGTTTACATCTATATATATATGAGTTCTTCAACTTGAAATTCTCTCGTGCGTTGCAGATTACATGGGTTGTCCACACGGAGTATGACGAGACCACCATGCCAACCGTCTTCAGGCCTCTGTTCCGCGCTGGGAAGGTGTTCTTGGCTTGCAACTCTGGCTCACGTCGCTGCAGAGGCCGTACGAATACCTCGCTGTTCTGCCTTCCAGCCAGTAGGGCGCTGCCAGCTCCGGCCGGCCATCGGCGCTTCTTACACTGCCGTCGCCGGCCACTGGAGGAGGACGCGCCAGCGGGCCACCATATTGCGCTGCCGGTCGTGTAGCCTCCTCCTCGGCTCCTCCTGCTTCTTCTGGCGTGCGTATGGATACGTCTTTGAAGATCCCTGCTGAATAAGCCATGGCAGTGGCAGCGGCTGCTAAGAAGTGTTCAGAAGAAATAAAGGGCTGTATGTGCATGTCTAATGTTCATGCTCAAAAAAAAAAAAAAAAAAAAAGTTCAGACGCATGCATGCATGCAGTCTATTTATGTTCTTTTTTTTAATTCATTTGCTTTCAAACGAGTATGTGGAATTTGTGTCATTAGTCGGGTTATAGTCTTCAAAATAGGGCTATTTGTATTCTGAAATTGGATAATAAAGAAATTTATGCTTATCTATAGTCTATACAGTAACAGACTGGATGATAAGTGTTCTCCCTTGGAAATAACGGGGGCATGATTCCTTTTTCTTTTTCTTTTTTCGAAAAAAGTTTGGTTAGTGCCAGCATGTTATGTTCTTCGTGACACTTGAAGCTGAGGTATACGGTGTACACTCTTCTATCTTTTGTGAAGTTTAACACTTCACTTTATCAAAATTGTTCCCTATGTGATGTAGAAATATATAACATACAAGTGATTTGCTTCCGGTCATAGCCAGTCAGCATTGCTCAGCATTGCAAAGTGTGTGGACCCAAGTTTGTTAGCTATTCCTTAGCTTTGTTCCTTTTGAAGTCCTGAAGCTGTTAGCCAGAGCCGGCCCTGAGTTTTTAGGGGCCCGGGGCGAAACCAAGACTAGGGGGCCCTTATATATATATATATATAAACTAAATATTTTTATATAAATGGGTTGGTCGACTTATGGTTTTTATTGATGATAAGCCGCACCAAGGTTTTAAAAAACACTAGACGTTAGGTGAACGCTTGCCTATGGTTTAGAGTTTTTTGTGATTAAATATAGATTAAACATGATTAAACGTGTGTTGTAATTAAACGACACTGTGATTAAACGCAGCGCTAGGCCACCGTTCAACGTTTAAACAAGATTAAACAAAGTTTAAAAACGCTTTTTAAAACACTGAGCCGTACTGATAAGTTCAAGCGAACTAGGAAACGATGTGAATGATAAATGTTCAACTACAACACATATAAAAGCTTTGAAGTGATTTCATACAAAATATTAGAACTGAGAAATAAAGAAACATTTTTTACTGTACGTGTGCATGCATAATCATATTCATATGCGTTTCGGAGAGGCAAGAAAATAGTGAAGGAAGTTAGCAAATTGCTCCGGCTTTCATGTATTGTTTAATTGGAGAGGATGAAGAAAGCAAGTTGCAGCGTAATGTACTGTTTCTGAAAAATAATGTATATTTTTTTTGAGAAAATGAAGAACTATACTCCATATATATGTAATATAACTAAACCTAATTTTTTGAGAAATCATGAATAACTGAACCTAAATTATATGTTAGAGCCTTAAGGGGCCCACCAGAAAACCTAGAGACGATGTATATGTACATACGATCATGTGCATATACACAGATGCGCATGTGCTCATGTGCGGGATCCCGGCGCTATATACGCCAGATGCATTTGCTAATCACGATTGCGCTCTTCCCTTCCTGCGTTTCAGTCAGTTTGAAGGTGGACCTGCATTTCGTTAATCGCGAGAGCGACACGGCTATCAAGGAGTAGCAATGACTCAGTTGTTCGCCATTAAAGTGTTGAGACCTTATCCTATAGTGTACCGGGGATGGGGCCCCTTGGGATCGGGGGCCCGAAGCGGCCGCCCCGTCCGCCCGCTCTCAGGGCCGGCGCTGCTGTTAGCTATCTACCCTGGACCGTGTGGTGAGGAGGAAGAGGGGCAAGTCGGCGGTAATTTTTCTATGCTCCAGCTTAATCTTTGCGAGGTTTCAGCAAATTAACTCAAAAATTTTATAGATAGGCCATTAGAGAGTAGGATGATATGGAGCGTCCACAAAAGGGAATGGCTCTGGGCTTGTTATTTCTTGTATAGACCACGGAAGATCAAGGTAAGGAGAGGAGGATGTGGACATATCTTTTTCAACCTCGACAATGAGGTTGAAGGAGATGTTGATATACTCCGCCTCGCGATGAAAATCCTGCTTCACTCTGCATGCAGGCGAATGGGTGATTTTGGGCGACAACAAACCATGACCTAAGTTTCCTCTCTTATTTTGTTTAATAAATTCCTGCAAGGGCCTCGGCCCCTCCAGTTTCCTCAAAAAAAAAAAAAAACCATGACCTAAGTTGCGGCACTAGGAAGAGCTCAACGCGGCAGGTGGATCAAAGCCTACCTTTGCTACTAGACTCTTTTATCTGACTGTATAATTCTTCCTCCTTCTAGGAGGTAAAACGATGGAGTTTGCAGAAAACTTCCAAGCATACCTTTGTCCTGATGTTTTCTGGAACGGGATGTATAACCCGTCGACACATGAAGAGGACACCAAGACAGCTACTGCCTCGATCACTTGTGGTGATGATGATACCCTGAAGCGCTACGCTTCAAGCTGATCAATCCGGCAGGTGTTCATCGGGAGACCAAGACGTACTTTTGCGAAGGATTAGGATTGCATAATATCGAAGAGGTAAGGTAACCTTGTATGTGGAATTCAACAGCAGCTGTTCAATTAGGATGCTATCCGTTCCGGCAGAGAAGAAGTAGGTTATGCCCCAAAAAAATTCAAACTTAAATTAGAAATGAATAATAGGGAGGAAACTGACAACAAAATTCAGAAACCAAACATTTTGACATATGTATAGGCATGCAACATAGGAAGGTGTCTATAGTTTAAACATTTCTGGGCAACCGTAGTTTGGAATGGGCAACTTATGCTCATGAGAATTAATTTGAACATCAATTGCAGCACTCATCAAAATAGGATACTGCAGCACTCGCTTTGCTGATGCAGCTCTTTTAAAAGGCATGGCGTACGAATAAGCTGACATAGTTAAGGAGCACAATATTATTTATCTTAATTCAGGTATGGTACAAATGGAAAAAAAATGAATCCAGTCATCTCCTGTGAAATTATCTGTTTAGTCGTAAGCATAATACCATTTAATGTAACACAAAACTTATGTGGGGTATTACTCTAACTCGTTTCCTTATTAGACTCAACATATCGATGATCAAATAAATTTCATTTGATAGAAGTTGTATAAATCTAGGATATTATTTTTTTTAAAAAAAAATTACATATATATAAGAAACTATGTCAAGCTAACTCGAGCTTGTCCTTTGTCCATATCTGGAAACCCAAATCCCCCCATAAATTAAATTTTTTCTTATGCCGCTTAGAAAATGGATCCATTGTCCCACCTATTACTTTTGTTCCTATGATGAAACCATAATATCATTTACCTTTTGAGTGCAATGTTGCTAGAGTAGTTTGAGGGGTAATTGCTTGCTTTAATTGGTTCTAATAACGTTGACATCCCCAAATCGTCGTTAGTGCTGGCATTGACTGCACAAGCCACTTCTAGCTGATAAATGGATGCATGCATGTTTTACTCATGCCAGTTGAGCAATTTGGAAGTTACTAGAGCCTATTTTGATAAAAAGATAATAAGGCATCCATGAAGTGATTACAATAACATGCTCATTTCTTTACTCCAGGTGTCTTCAAGCCAGGCCATTAGGAGAATGTGGTCAATGAAGCTAATGTCCTACTATGCACCACCCAACAAAAGAAGACAGACATACATGCATTTGGGGAAAATATGATCTGTGTAATGGGTTCTTGCTATTTTTGTTCTAAACTCTTGCAAATGAAACTTTAGTGATGATAACTTTACTGATCACCATGCATCGTTTGGATGTCTTGATCTAGTCTGTGTGTAATAGGCGCAGCAGGTCGCCTAATGCAGATGATCATCTTTTGATCCGTAGTCTGCTGCTTTTGAACTTTTTCTGCCTGGCCCTGTCACTGTACTTGATTTGCCTTGTTTACGAAAATTGGCATTATCCCGGTTTTTTTAAAAATAGTAACATCATCACAAAAAGTGATACATGTAACTCAATAAAAGAATATATTATAGTTGCAGCCAACACTGAATAAAATCTGTTGTGAAGCTTTCTAAAGCTTGACTGACGCAAAAAAAGCTTTCTAAAGTTTGACCATTGTGTCTATTGAATATAAAGGTCTAAAACAAACCCACGTACAATAAAGAGAAGCTTTGCATGCAAGCTGTGTCTTTTTACACTGGGGACTTGTTTAGTTACCATCCAAATTCCAAGTTTTTTACACTCTCTCTTCATCATATCAAACTAATACAGGAATGACCTTTACTCCCGGTGCTCAACCCCCTTTACTCCCGGTTATATAACCCGGATTGACAAAGCAGGACTAAAGGGTTTCGAACCGGGAGTAAAAGTCTGTCTTTACTCCCGGTTGGTATCCCAAGTGCTGGCTAAGACCTACTAAAGGGTATTTTTGTTTTTTCTATTTTGGTTTTATTTCAATTCATGGTTCATTTTGTTTGTAATTATAACGACTAAATTGTTTTTTGAATACGCATGTTACGGTGCAATTATAGAGACTAAATGGCTTTTCAAATACGCATGTCATGGTGCAAATAATATATAGAGTAAAATGCATGAATGGTCCATCAACTTGCGCGGCTGTATCACTTTGGTCCATCAACTTGCAAACGCGACAAACTGGTCCCTGAACTTGTCGG
>JAKNSH010097940.1:0-11774 GCA_027790015.1 Cymbopogon flexuosus
CACGCAAGACAATTTATGGAAACTGGTATGGAAACTAAAGTGTCCAGGCAAGATTAAACATTTCTTATGGAGATTTGCACATAACAGCCACCCCCTCCGGTGTAACCTGAATAGGAAAGGTATAGATATCGATGTAAGATGCCCTGTCTGTTATCATCTTGGAGAAGATGGGGGCCATCTCTTTTTCAAATGTAGTCTGGCATCTGAAAGCTGGTTGCTGCTGGGGATGGAAAAGGAGCGATTGATATTGGCTACTATGAGATCACCGAAAGATGTTGTAGAGATGATCCTGAAGGCAAATGAATCAAAGAAGTTACTGATGGTTATAACACTATGGTACATCTGGACAGAAAGGAACCGAATTCGAGAGGAGGGAAAGGGAAGACCACTGGGGGTGATATCTAGCTGCATAGAGCTATATGCAAAGGAAAATATGGCGCCAGTGATAGATAAGGCGAGCGGGCCTGTTGGGAACCAGGCACATTGGAAGAGGCCTCCACCTGATCATCTGAAGTTGAATTGTGATGCCTCTTTTCATCAGGAAGGAGGAAATGGTAGCTGGGGGGCTGTTATCCGTGACCATGAAGGGGACGTAGTAAGTTCGGGAAGAGGGAAAGTAAACCATTTGCTAAACGCCTTTCAAGCCGAACTCATTGCCTGTCTCCAGGGCATACAGTTGGCAGTGTCATTGGGCATAAGCCAGATCATCGTCGAGACCGATGCACAAGAGGTAGTTTTGGCAATCAACTCTTCGAGCTATGATGATTCAAGCTACGGTCATCTTATAGAGGAGATCAAATTCATGATGAGGTCAAACTTTATCGATTTTAAGTGTATTTTCGTTTCTAGAGTTTGTAATAGGGTAGCCCACGAGCTAGCCGTGTTGGGGTATTCTTGTAGTAAAACCGATGTTGTAACATTGGACTCTCTTCCTGAGAGCATCTCTGTAATGGTGGCTAACGATATGTTAGCACACGAGTAATGAAAATCCCCAAAGTTCAAAAAAAAAAAAAAAGTTCAAATGCGCCATGGCCGAGCTGGCGTTGTAATGAGGCTCTGTCCGCGCCATGTGGCTCCCCTCAGCGGGGCCGCCTGTGCCGCCAATCCCGCCACTAGGGACACCCGCCGCTGCCGGGGCTGAGCTGGCCTGTGGCTGAGGCCAAGCCCGCCCGCGCTGCCAGTGCCGAGATCGCCCGGGGCTGGGGCCATGCCTGCCCGCGCAGGAGCCGAGCTCACTGCACTCTGTCCATCTCCTCCGATGCCAAATGCAAACGGAAGAAAGCGCCCTCGGGAAGAGATGGCTGCGTACCTCGGTTTCTTGGGGATGGATGTTTCCCTGAATCTAGAGGATTATTCCTCTCTGGGGACGACTTCATCCCTGATGTCCCTCAACCAAACACTGGGACAAATTGTTATATCTCACTAAGTCCCTGTCCTGCCTGCTCCAGAACCACACACTTATTTATGGGTAGTCGGTACTCACTACAGTCATAAATAAGTGATGTGACTTTTCTCCATTCATTGTTTAACGCTTGAATCTTTACATTTGGTAATTTGACTGGTTCTCCTGTGATGACCTTTATCAAGGGAGTGGCACGCATAGTCAGGGTTGGTTTGGAAACTTTTATAGTCTTGCCAGTTAAGCTTAAGCCTGGCCTCAATCAAATGAGAAGTTCCAACTTCCAAATGGATGTGCGTAGTTGTTTTGTTTGCAAGATAATGATCGGTTTGAAAGAAAATATAAGTCGAATTAGTCCTCTATGTTAGAGCAAACAGTTTACAAACCTGGAAATGGAAACTAGAAACCATTTTTCTCTCTATCCATGTTGGCTTTAGACCTTGATGGTAGTACGGTGAGATCCCGTTACCCAGCGTCGCTGCCCTTTGTTCTTTAGTGCCTGAAACACTATAGTATATTCTATGTTCTCTTATGAATTTTGAAATGGAAGGATATATTATCATATTTAAATGTTAACCTTGGCTTTTATCTTTTCGTGCAGCACCTTGTTTTGGCTTATAAGTTTGATAGTCCTCTCGGGAATATGGAGGGGATTTCTTCCTATAAACTCAGGAGCTTGGTGGGCATATGCGATTCTGATCCTTACATCTGTCGCATTGCAAGAAGGCACTCGTCTTGTGTTTTGGAGGCTTTACAAGTAGGAAACCATTTACTTATCTGTTGTGGTAATTGAATATATGGGATCCCTGATAAAAAAATTTCCAGGAAAATGGAAGAGATGCTAGATGCTTTTGCTGATAGAATATCTAAGCCACGTCTTAGTTTGACTGACAAGATGCTCATTTCTTTAGGTAAGTTTTTGTTATTTTGATACAATATGAAAAGTATCTTTTCTTGTTTTTTTTATACAAGATGAAAATGTCTTTTGTGGTTCTGGTTCAAGAAAAAATGGTTCCTTTTCTTTATCTATTGCTGCAATTGTATTTAACCCAGATTTTGAATTTAAATGAATGCATACATATTGTGAGTTACACCTGTATATGTGCCGAATTATGCCCCCAATTTTATAGAAGGTATACACATAGCAATTTTTTTTCATGGAAGAATTGCTTTTCATGTTATTTGTTATCTTCTAATTCCTCTAAGATGTCACAACTATAACTGCTACGTTTACTCATTTTTGTTAGAAAATGTCTGTGCAGCTGGTGGTTTAGGCCATGGAGTGGCTCATGCAGTCTTTTTCTGTCTCAGTCTTTTGACTCCAGCATTTGGTCGAGCCACATTTTATGTTGAAAGGTGCTCAAAGATGCCATTTTTCCTTGCGTCAGGCAAGTGTTTTTTCCCCATTTTACTCCCAAATATAACTCATTACCATGGACGGGAATAAGCATTAATTCTAACTGGAAAAATGAATTTGCAAGACACGTTTCTTTCTAGTTGTATTTGATGCAGTTTGGTGCGCTGAATTTGTTTGTCATGATATTTACCCTTATCCCTGTTTGCTATTTCAGCCCTTATTGCACTTGGATTTTTGGTCATCCATACGTCCTCAATGATTATTGCTTTTAATGCATATGATGAGAGAAAGAAAAGTGATCAAGTCTTTGTTCCAGTTATTCATTTGGCTGCTGCTGTGATGGTAAGAACCAGGACTTATTGTCTGTGTTGGACATGATGATGCTTGAGCTGATTTATCTTGTTTCAATTTTCATGAGTTTCTCTATATTGCTTTCTTCTAATCTAAACAAAGAAAACAATGGATGGCACACACCACTATGACCTTGTTGTAAGATGTTATGCTAAATCATCACTTTTGCTTGCTTTCATTTTACTCCTATAATTTGCATCTTCAAAGTTGTGCCCATTTGTAATCAACATGAGGTTTTAATTGATGAAACTTGAATGCAAAATAAGATATGATTGCTGCAATGTAATGTCAATCATGAAACAACTGTAGGCATTCAATGTTTCATTGTGAGTTGTCAAAAAAAAAAAAGTTTCATTGTGGTTTTAAGACAAGCAACTCTATATTCAGTGTCACGGTCAAAGCATTATCATATTTCGACGTTTATGGTACTGTAGCATCATGTGTTGCATCTACCTCAGCACTGAGTTGTGGTTGAAATCTTGTAAAATTTGTACAAAATTGTGTTGCTTGTAGTCAGTATGATTTAAACAGTACATTGCTGAATCTGTGCCTGACCTTACTGCATTATGTATTCGTTTCAGACACTTGTTAACCTCGCCCCAGGAGGCTGTATCATTGGTACCCCACTGTTGTTGGTCATGGCTACGCTGACCTTGCAGCACTGCTGGCGAGTGGCATGCCAGAGATTAACTGAGCAACGGCATCAGCAGCATAACAGCAACTAGTTTTTGCTGACTTGCCACTGCTCCCTACATCATGTAATTTTCCCGTGTATGTTTGATTGAATCTTCTGATGTATTGCGGAAGCTGGATCATTACGGGCTATTTTTGGTCTTGAGGTATCCACTTCAAAAAAAACTTACCTCAAACTACCTATAGGTGGAAGAGGGCGCATTATCAATGTGAAATGGATCCAGAGGAATCCCTTCGACATAATGGTTCGTGTATATTAGGAGTTAAGGACAGCAACATGTTCTGAGTCGCGTAGTATAGATAGATGAGGGTTTATCAAAGTTGCACTGATGTTTGCATATGCAGTACATCCTCTTAGCTGGTGAAAACATTGTAGTTGGCATTTTTATGTCTATAATAATGTTGTTAAATGGGCTAGCAATTATTATCGGTTGGATGTATTAACATAAGTTGCTATTTGACTAGTCCAACTTTTAGCTAGAATTATAGCCTATTTTGAATTATTCAATCATCAAAGCTTATAAAAGCTATTCTCTTTGTTCTAAATTATAAGTTAGTTTAACTTTTTTTTTTAAGTAGTAGCTTTTACTATATGCTTATATTTAATGGTTGTTTCGGTCTGAGTAATAGTTGTATATACTTAAAAAATTAACAACTTACAATTTAGAACATTTAGAACAGACTATTAACAATGTTTCTCTAGCTAGTACAACTCAAAAACTTTAGTTAGTCCAAATGGTTCTTAGCCATCTGCTTCGATAGATCCGCTTGGTGGTGTTAGGTGGAATTTGATCGCTTTGGTGGTGCCATGTAAAGTAGCACCACCTAGCAGCGTGGCTCTTCTAGGTTTGATATACATTTTGTTTGGAGAAGACATAACAGGACGCACATAACACACTCACGCTCACACTACACGTACATACAGATTGGGAGGCTCTAACGTCCAATGCGCAGGAAAAATGTAGTACCATCGAATGTGGATGTGTGTATTCTAATTTTGTGAAAAAAAATCCCACTAGACAAGAGGTGCAAAGAAAGAGATTGGGAGGCTGTACGTGGGATGTATGTGTGTATCCTAATTTTTTGAAAAACAAAACTCCACCGGACAAGAGAGCCCTTTCGCAAGTTTGATATATTTATGAAAGAGGGGCACGCATAAAAAGACGTACTAAGGCCATGAAATTTATAAAGTCGACATGCCATTTTTTATAGTATGCTAAATCTCCTCAACCTTATAACATAGTTATTCGGATTAGATGGTCAACAAACCGGTCTAGATCTATTAATGGTTTGCTTACTTCAATTGAAGTGCCGGCTCTAGAGACAGCAAAACCTACTGTCTAGGGTTTGTTGAGTGGTGGGAGCACCTCGTCTAGAGTTCTAGCCCTCGAATCCGGGGTTTGATTTGAATTCCGTTGTATCAATGCACTTTTTTTTTCCATTCTCCCTTCATGTGGGATGCACAACTCAAACTCATCGGCTTTCTAATAGTTTGTCCATTTTTATAGCGAGTCAAATTCTTTCTCATTCTAGTCCAATCATGGCAGTTATCCTTGTACTCGGTTTGGAGCTTATAGTAGGTGCTGGGAGTTTAATTGCTTGCCTACGCCATTTTTTTTTCTTTTTGTAAAACATTGGTCAAGGAGTCAAGGACACCCTGAATAATTTATTGCCTAATAGGAGTGAATCAAATTTAATAATGGACACATATTTTTTTTCAAAAGTAAACTACTCCAGCCGTTCTAAAATAATTACACATCTTGCTTTTCGATAAGTCAAACTCTTTTAATTTTGACCAAGTATATAAAAAATAATATCAATGCGTAGATCTTTAAATAAATTTATTATGAAAAATACAAATGGCAATTTAATAGTACTTGTTATACATCATAAACATGGTTATTTCTATATATACACTTGATTGAAAAAATTAACTTCTTAAAAATCGAGACGTATAATTATCTTGGGACGGAAGGCGTAGGCATTCATCGAGAGATGTATCAACGCTGCAGCCGGGCAGCCGGCCTGTGCCGCCGTGACCAACTACTAGGAACACGGGACAAAAGACAGAACGGGTACCAACCAGACTACCAGAGTCACCAGTCGACCACTGTACCACTCCGCCGGCCTTCTGAGAAGTGAGAATCCGATGGCCCACCTTGCCGCGTCTCCGGCGGCCGCGGTATCCACCGGCCACCGTGTCTCGCCCTCGCCTCGCTCTCGCTCTCGCTCTTGCCCTTCTTCCCTCCCGCAGCTGAAGACGACCGTACAGTCGTCGATCGGAGCCGCCGCGGGGCGGTCATGCTCATGGAGGGGAGTGGCATCATCGGTGGCCACGGCCGCCACGGGCTCGGGTAAGGCCGGTGAGTGTCTCCTGCGATTCGTCCTTCCAGAGTGGCTCTAGGGCAGTGGAGATACCGTACCTCTGCATTTTATTTGTTCTGCTGCGGGTTTATTTCAGCGTACTATACCAGTAGGTGGTAGCATTTTTTTCTTCCAAAAAAAAAAAAAGGTGGTAGCATTTTGACATGAATTTTGAAGTGCCACAGTGGTTCGATATTGCCTCGCGTAGATTTGCCATGCTAATGCGTGTTGCGTTTCATTTCGTATCTGAGGTAAGCAGTAACTTCTGTTAATGAAGACCGGCACTCGTTCTGAAGTTATAGGGCCATAGGGGAGACTCCTCTTTGACGAGTTTATGCAAATCCTGTTTGTGTGCACAGTCATCTTCAAAGTCAACTCATATATTTTTCTGACGAGATATGTGTAGTGGTAATTCTTCCGGATCGAATTCGAGTATTTCAATGTACTCAGTAACTCAGAGTTACTTAGTTGTGTTCTTCAGGTGCTGGGCAGGTACCCTTCATGAATCATGATGATACGGGATGTTGGCTGTTGGTTTGTGGTTGTTGCCTTGCTGGCTTGTTGGTGAGGACTTGAATTGATGATGACCCTTTGATGGCAGTTTTAGGACGGCTGCTTTTGTCAGGTGTGGGGGATTCTTAGTAATAGGATTGCTTCCAAGCTGTCTTGACTCCCTCTCCTCGTGTTGATTGGGATGGGCTGGAAATGGTTGGGTAGTTTTGAAAAAAATATATTCTGAAGATTGTATCCGGGGTCCACCTTTGCATATCTTCTGCAAAAGGTTGCTTCAAAATTTCAGATTCGTTTAGATAATTATGGAATGATAACGACTTTAGCTCTTTTTTTTTTCTTTTTCAAAAAAGCTCTTTAGTGTTAACCTGAAGTCCTTTCCAGATTTAGAAAGAACAGAAAAACTCTGATAATCCTTGGGTGCTCAACATTTTATTCATGTGTACTAGGCAGTTGTTTTTTCTTTCTCTATGATCATTTTTTTTTTCTGTATCTAAGGTTAAAATTAAGGAAGGAGGGTGCCAGCCTTCCACAGCAGAGACGTTAGACAGAAATACATTATGAAGCAAAGTCTGTTCCAATTATTAAGAACAACACCATCTTACAATTCAAACCTCATCACAATATTTTTCCTGAAACTAAAGAGCATCTTTGCCATGCAGCAGCGACTGGGACAATTGCCAATGCAAACAAAGTTCCTGTCTTGTCTTTCTCTGAGGTGGGCTTTCTTGTCTTTTGTATATCACAAGTTTAATTTACAACATTGATAACATTTATAAGACAGTGGTTGGATGCTCTTTCTTTTTTGAGAGATTATGTTATTGGTCCTATATGCTCTCTTCTTGACTAATTCTTAAGTGATCCATACAAAATCGTACAATGTATCATATATCGATCGTTGGAAACCATGTTCTATTTTTATAACTATTGTTATGAATTGTAATGGGAAACACTAACACTGCATGACTGCATCTAAATACTGTAAACCTATGAATGAATTCCTTTGAAACAAGTCTTCATCCATGCTGGAAGAATGATTACAACATTTAGTTTTAATATATCCATACAAGCTGGCCATGGTTCTGCATGAATTGATGTATACCAGTAATTAGTTTTGTGATTGTTTACAATGTCTTAGTTACATGATTAGTTAATGTATTTATTCTCTTGATTGTGCTGTGAACTGATATACTTCGAGTTTAATTCCATAACTATTCCCTCAAGGTTGCCGGAAGGCTTGATACATTCCATGCGTCTGGAGCTAGGAACCAAAATTACATGGCCATGTACTCTAGTATTTTTGGTGGAATTACGACAGACCCATCTGCAATGGTGATACCAATCGATGATCACATGGTTCATAGAGGTCATGGGGTTTTTGATACTGCAGCTATTATGGATGGGTGAGCTCTTCTATAATATAAATTTTAACTGCATATTCATTGCAAACAGAATAACAGTTATAAAAGTATAAAACTCACCTGTTTAGAAGCTTCCTCATAATATTTTCCTTGTGTGAGTGAACTTGGGAAGCAAATAAGAAAGCACGTCCCTTTATATACATATACATTTGAATTTCTGACCAAGTGACATTCTTATTATCTTATTTTCTACATTGAAATATTACTGCAGTCACCTCTATGAGTTAGAACAACACCTTGACCGCTTCCTAAGGTCTGCATCGATGGCCAAAATACCATTACCTTTTGATCGCTCAACAATTAGAAGCATACTTATTCAAACTGTGAGTGCATCAAATTGCACCCAAGGATCACTCAGATACTGGTTGTCTGTCGGACCTGGAGACTTCCAGTTATCTTCATCTGGCTGTGCAAACCCATCCCTCTATGCTGTTGTTATTGAAAGTCCATCCTTACAAGTACCGTCCTGCTGCAAAGTAGTCACGTCATCTGTACCGATAAAATCTCCACAATTTGCAGTGATGAAAAGCGTGAATTACTTGCCCAATGCACTCACCAAGGTGGAAGGTGAAGAGAATGGTGCGTTTACTGGCATCTGGTTGGACGATGAGGGCTTTGTTGCAGAGGGTTCAAACATGAATGTTGGCTTTGTGACAAAGAGCAAGGAACTTCTCATGCCTTGCTTTGACAAGATCCTGAGTGGGTGCACAGCAAGACGGGTTCTGACCCTCGCTGAGCATCTAGTAGCTGATGGAAAGCTCAGCAGGGTAATATCAAGGAATGTGAGTGTTCAGGAAGGGAAGATGGCTGATGAGATGATGCTCATTGGTAGTGGCATTCTAGTCAAACCTGTTGTTCAGTGGGATGATCAGATAATTGGTTCTGGTAAGAACAATTATGCATGCTAATTCCATATTGCATTTCCATAATAAACGGTGAATAGGAAGCCTGATAAATTAAGTTCTGCTACATGTATAAAGTTGATATTAGAAAGGTTTGGAGTGTGACAATACCTTTAGCCACTTAGAGATTAGTCAATACTTCTGGTTAATCAGCAATTTTTAGCCTGTATTTGAGGTGCATCTGCCTAGATGTAAAACTAATTCTGAGGAACTTGCAAATTAATAGGAGTAAAATGAAAAGCTTCTATTCTTGTGGGTCTGGGTTATAACAGTTTAGATCAAAAGATCCACTCACCGTGAATTATCTCCTATGTACCCATTCAATGAATGTGTTGGGAGATGACATGGTTGATGATTTTGTTTTAATAGGAGCAAGCAACTTTGGTAGTAAGATTGAGCACAAGGATGGTTAATAGGCTTTTAACATGTTGCTGACTTACTGCGACTCCATGGAGCAAATACAAACTTTTGTTCTTTGGTTTGGAGGGACTATATATCAAGTATTTAATGCTAATTGTTTTTATCGTTACTTCACAGGACAAGAAGGCCCGATAGCTCAAACGCTTTATGACCTTATTCTTGAGGACATGAGATCTGGTCCACCATCTGTTCGTATCCCTGTCCCTTACTAAAACTTTTTGAAGTTTTGTATATGGTTATAAGGGTGAACAATGATTTGTTGGTTATCAGAAGAATTGTACGCTTGGTCATATAAAATCTATGTATTAAAATATATGACATCTAAGAATGCTAATTATGCAAAAGAGTTGGGTTCTACAGTTGAGTGCCCCCTGAGTTCATGGATATTCGCTGGACATTGCTGAACGTAACCCTCTCTTCATTTTTACCTTTTTGGCATTCTGATGATACCTGCCCATATCGTTGGTCATAGCTACAAGAAAATATCAGTTTCGAGTGAAAGAAAATAATAACTCAATTTGTTTCCCTTCGCCTTTCATGATCTATACTAATGGTGGCAATATCTATATACAAGATGTTTTCTGCTGTAAACCATTAAAGTATATATCAATAAGGTCTCTTTCAGAAATACTTAAATGAAAACACTTGTTTTTAATTTCTCTTGCTCTATTAAAGAATTCTAGAACAGTTTCATCACGCATTTGTTTAACAACAGTAAGATGTGACAATCTAGTTTCCTGAGCTCCAGTATAAAAATAACTATGAAACTTTTCTTCTAATTGAGCCCAAGAATTAATGCACAATAGTGGTAATGAAGTAAACCAAGCAAAAACAGTACCAGTCAAAGACAAAGGAAAGTTGTGAATTTTCATATAATCATGAGCACTAGCCTCCCCTAATTGAGCAAGGCACATACTAATATGTTCCATAGTAGTTTTATTTCCACTACCATTAAATTTTTGAAAGTTAGGTACCTTCCAACCATCAGGATTGCGCATATAATCAATTGCAGAAGAGTATGGCTTGGTGTACATATATTGAGCAGTTTTGAGATGAACACCTAGACTTTCTTCAAGAGATTTAGTAAAGTCTTTCCTAATCCGATGCAAAATATCTTTGATATCGGTAGGAGGGTCGATTTGTGAATTCTCAAGCATAGGATTTACACTAGGAGACTTCGGTGGGTTAGGTAAAACGCTAGTGCCCCCGAAGCTCTTGATGCTCTATGATCGGTTCGCAATGTTTGAGCCGATTTTAAAGCACCGTCTGCTGTACTTGTACCAACATGACCAGTTTTATCAAAAGAAACCGATTTTAGCTTACTAGCCTCGCTAAAAAAAGATTGATTCTCCAAAAAGTTCTGAGGCATGCCAAATTCAGATTGTTCCAAGACACCCGATTGATCGGAATCGGTTGTCTTGCCTTCTAATTTATCTAATCTAGCTTCAAGTAAATCATGTGATTTTTGTATAGTATCCGCTAGAGTAATATTCTGATCCATGATCATCTTAGCAATTTTAGCTTGCGAAACTGGGATGCCATCAAATTTAGGAGGACCATGAGGGTTTACCTGTTTTGTAGATGTCGAAGCTCCTAAAATCTCATTGACATCCGGTACCTTGAACTACATGACCTTGTCATGTCGACCCTTGGAACATCCCTGAAGAAAAACCTTCTTGAGTTCTTCCAGCTTTGCTTCGAGTTCCCCTTGCAATTCAGGAGGAAGCTCCTCCACGGACGTGGGCTTGATGATGTTGTCGCTAAACTTCGCTCGAGTTCTTCGCTGCATCATCACCTGAACCCATGTTGCTGGTAGATGGAAACTTGAGCCTACGCCTCGGTTTTCCCAACGGAGTCGCCAGAAAACATGTTGACGTCGAATCCAGTCCGTGCCAACACACCACGAGGGCTTTGGACGCCCAAAGAGGTTGTCTTTATAACCTGCAACGCAACAACAACAAAGCGTAACCGGCCAAATCGATCTAGAGACCGATAGGGCCGATGTAGAGCTCGTTGATGGCTGAAAAAGACTCCCGAACCACCTCTGGAAGGATCCGTCAGGAGGAAGCACGTGGAGAGAGACGCCGAACAGCAGGATAGAGGGTTGAAGGAAGAACTAGGGCAAAATGAGAGATAGTTATGTTTGTTCGATTGATTGGATGGGATCAATCGGCCATGATCCTCTCATATTTATAGAGGGGGGTGGTCTTATCCCAATAGGAAACATCCCCAAGGCTTAATCTCCAAGTTTCCCACGTCAAAAACTTGTCAAAAACCAATCTAAAACGAGGCGGTTTGAGATCCAAAAAGTCTGATTCGGAACGGCCACCAAAACTGATGCGAAACCCGGTAGTACC